>CAAKHB010001340.1:172494-324994 GCA_901007665.1 Aeoliscus strigatus
AACACCTCCATCAAAATGTTTTGTAAGAAGCCTAAGGTCACACTGGACCCAAGCCCTACCTGTAATTCTGAATCTGAAGGGTCTATGTCGCCCATGCTGAGCTGCATGTTGTGGATGTGTCCTCCGAATGTCTGAGGAGATGCTCGGCCAGAAATAACAAGTAAAGCAGGAGATGCAAGGAAGTTATGATCGAGTTGTTGAACGCAACTTGGTTATCAGTATCAAGTCAGAATGTAGAACAAGCAGCATATTTGATCTTTGTTTGAAACAGGCCGGAGGTGATTTAGACACACAGGGAGTGAGAGGTGCATTATAATTAGCACATTCTCACATTTCTTGGCACATTTCTTCATATGAAGGAAACCTAACTTGTTATGGTATTGCAGGTGTTCGAATGCAGCGACACTAAATGTAAACTGTACTTTGGGGTTAATCAGGTAAATAATGAGAACGTCTGCGATGTGATAAAAGATTGAAATTAAAAGGTCCATTGAGCTCACAGATGTTGCTCCTATACAAACGTCCAGCTATGTGTCATCGTCAGAAATCATGAATAACATTCTGCATGCTACTAACATGATTTTAATAATTCACAGTTACACAAGACGTGTAATGGACATTTATGACACTCGTGTGTAATTCCAAACACAAATGAAACCACCGACCTGTTATCATCATATCTGTAGGACCTTTGTCACCTGCCACTGTCTCTGACGGCAATTATATGTTGGTTTAGGAGGAGACGTGACTGTTGACGGACCTGAAACAATAGTGGGGTATGCAAATGAGTGCGAGTCAGAGAGAGAGTGATAATGCGCTTTTCACAAAGAGGAGGGCAAACTCCTGAAATTCCTCAGAGGAGAAGGCAGATGGTCTCGGAGTCTGTGTGCGAACTTACTTAAAAACCACTAAGGAACAGTGTGTGTGCGTTTTTCAGTAGATCAACAGACTGCCAATCTTAGTGTGACACATAGAATGAGGCAAAACTAGCATATGTATATATTTAAAACTGTTTGATAATTATTTGTAATGACTGACTTGCCTGTAAATGTGTACTTCCATACAAGTATTACTTCTTACATTAGTAATGGGTATTTTGTTTACTGTTAACCGCAACAAAAGATCAAGTGCCTTTAAGAGGTAGATGGATTGCATAGAAATCCATAGTGTTAGAGGTGTTTGTGCACATTTAAGCTCAACCATCTCATAGCAGACCTGCATGATTGCAGGCTGGTTTACATGGATAGCATCCTTAACAACGCCTCTCTCACAGCAAACACGTGAAGCTGAGGCTAACATTATTTCGGAAAATTCACAGACAATCTTTCAATCCTCTTCAATCTTTTGTTGTATTTTTATGAGAGGCCGGATAAGTTGCTTGCAGTGAGGTAGCAGGAAGTAAAGCACACAGCTGTATTCTTATGTGACTGTACAGATTTACTACAATTTAATATACGGGACAAATACCTTAACAGCATGGGTTTATGAATATTTCAGAGACCCCATATACGATTTGTGCCAAAGCTTTTAGGAATACAACGAGATACAAGCTGCAGGTTCTGGGGCAGTGGGGTTCCACCAGTGGCTTTCATTTTATGTTGAGAGCTCCTGTGTTGCCACAAATTATGACCATTGTCCTTGTACCAGTTTAATACAAAACAGAGAAACATGGCTCCCCCAGAGCGTTTTCTTGGTTAAATATGACCTAATGTGAGCATGAATGAATGTGTGTGTGGTGGGTGAATGTTATTAAAAGCGATCAGTCAGTCAGATAGCAACTCACTCTCACTGAACTGCTGCCTGCTCAAAGCTGGATGTATTTCTGTGGAGCCCAATATCAAATACAGACAAGGCACACTCAGAGTAAATAGCTATGCTTTAATATGCAATAGGTATTCGATGTGAGTGCACCATATCCCATAGTCTGATTGCAGAGTAAACACAAAAACAGTCAGTGTTAGAGACTCACAAAGATGAGAAGTGGCTCCTTTCTGAATTGCGAGGAAGGTTGTGTAGGGTGAAGCAGATCAATGTACTGTCATACCTGGAGCGCCACCACATCTACAGCTTTTTTACCCCTCAAAGCCACTATGTGATTTCACAAAATGGGAAATCTGTTGACTGAAAGCAATGAAAGGTGTTCCAGATTTCACCAGACCCACATAAAAGGGTAATCTTCATCTATAAACGATGGGATTAAAGAAGAGAAGAAATAAATGCATGCAAAAATAATGAACGTGGAATAGTGTGTTTAAGTTAAATAAGTTGTTTGAAACACCTCAGTTATCCCAGCAATCTGTCAGACAGCTGTTCCATTGGTTGATGCACTGTAAGAAAATGTTCTTTTTAGCAAGTCAGTGAAGAGATGCCAACACAGGTAACGGTACATAAACTGGACAAGCTTTTTTTTTTAACCATCTTCAAACCTCGCTCAATTGTCAGTCTTTACAAATGGAGCATTACAATAAGCCAACATTGACATCACAATGTCACCAAATTTCCCATCTTGGAAAACCAAATCTGCCTGATTTGCAATATGTCCGAAGGCTCTTATCGCCTCCTGAATGTTTGGTAGGAAATGAAAACATGCTCTGCCCATGCTGTAAATACTTCAGTGAAATCAAAAGGATTGCTGACTAATTCCCCACCACAACTGGCATGCATAATGGTATGTCGTCAGCAGAGCAGAAGAAATCAATCCCAGATGAAAACAGAAGCTGCCTCAGTGGTGGCAGTGGTGACTCATTGGTGTAAAAAATAGTGGACCTCTGATGGACCCCAGTGGGACTCCATGCCCAACAGCACAGAAACTAGACAATGAAATGACTGATGATGAATGAGGAAAACTCTCTGACTAAAGGACTTTCACAGGACTTTTTATGGCATCACCAATATTGTGATATCATATTTTTTTGGTTGTTGTTGTTACATCCCTTCAGTTTCTGTGTTATGTTGTTATGTTAATAATGAAATGCAGCAGCCATGCCGTCTTTTCTTTCAGATTAATCTTTCATATTACTCAATAAATAACCTGTTAAAGCCAAGATACAAAAATGTCCAGAATATAAGACCTGTAGGGTCTAGATCCAAACACTGACTCTGATACTCCTTCTTTCTTTCTTTTGCCCTCCAAATCTGTAATCCAGCGATCAGCTGTCCAGGCAACTGCACTGGCTACCGTTTGGCCACGTGTGCAGTGTTGCTGGGTCAGGATTAGAGGGCCTTTAGGGCGCAGTGCAAATCACCTATTGCACCCAACTGGAGTTCACCAGAAAAATCCTGTGCAGAACCCATCCGAGTCTTTCTCTCAGGAATGGTGCAAGATTTCAGCGTGTTCTCAGAGCTCAAGATGTGAAAGCTCCCTGCCGTTCACATAAATAAATTAAAGCAATTCCAAAGCTGATCGAGCAGTCTGTGAATGATACTTTTTTCAGCTTCTCAGTCAAATGAATATTTTATCAATACAAAAGGATTTGGAAAGAAAAGGCCAAAACGTTGCATCAGCACTTTACAAGCTTGTGAATGACTAAACATGTCTATGAATCAACAGCTGAAGTAATTCTCAGACAACTCAGGGAGAACTATGCTGCCTTATCGGAGTCTAGAAACTGTACACCTATACATTGACTCCACAATCATGTGCCGCAAAAATGTGAATACACACATGCTCCTGTACTTACCTAAAGTATCATCTGGCTCACTGTTGGTTAGGAATTAGCTCATAACCTTGTGCAGCTACAGCTCTCACACTTCACCATAATCTCCCCTGCAAACTTTGTGTGAACTCAGCTACACATAATACCTTCATTCAGGAGTAAATGGCATGAGGAACAAAACCCAAAGAAGAATATTATTATTGTAAAGTAAAGTGCCATATAAATTCGAGCAATATAGCTGACTTCCCCTCACATTTTGTATCCCCGCGGTGTCTGGATTCATGTGTATTGTTTCATTTGACATGGGAGTTGAGATTTATCTGGGCATTGTTTAAGTAAGTTCAAAATTGAATACATTTTCCAGGTTAAAAATCGTCCGAATTTTCACATCGATTGTCAGTGAGTCAGTGCACTGGACATCGTGGTGTGGTATGTGTGGTATGTTTGTGCTGTGACTGAGGTTTGGTCAGAAATTGAAGCCCCTCTTGGTCGGTTTCTTCCTCCATTCATTTTCTCTCATTTTCAGTGTGTCAACCGTTGTCTTATACTGTCTGAAACCTCTTCGACTGTGACCATAAGAGCTGCTGTTGTCAAACAAGAACAGACGCGCTGTGCCCAATAGAAATTACAAACTCTTGTCAGCAAACACAGAGTATATTCCATTTTCCACTTGTGGGTGTCAAAGTAGGCTCTCATATAGTGAAATGCTGTAATTACAGTCTACTACTCGAATGTGCCTTGGAGATCAAATTTGACATTTTACTCCAAAGAGCATTATGTGTAGTTTTATCTTTATATGCACAAGATTACTTTGTAGCATTTGCACAAGGGAGAAAACTGAACTATTGGATTTAATGGACGTTATAGGATTCTGCAGTAACGAAAAAAGCTCTTTACGGCCTTTCTGTGTGGCCGTGTAATTTGAATCATTTAAACATCACTGAATAGAGAACCCAGTGTCATTTAGACTTGATAAGTTCGACTTCCTCTTCTTCTCGCTGTGCTCAGGGCTCACACACATTCAACTCACTCTAATTTCATTTGTGTGACTCTGTGAATGCTTTCTTAGCACGCCGTTCGCCCACTGCGCACCAGACCTGTAAACACCCATCATGACCTCAAATTGCCCAACAGCCTCTGAGATAATCCTGCAGCCTCACAGACGAGCAGAGAAATTGGGCAGTGAAATGCGCTTGGAGAGAGTGACTGTTGGAAAATTCTCACTGACTTCTTTTTTTCTTATTTATCTCTGTGACAGTGGGTCTGGGGATGGGGTTGACACTTAGAGAGAGTGTCGGCCATGCGTGTTAGGGAGAAGCTGTGATCATGACAGGCAGTTGAGAGACAACAGTGAAGGAAAGGGACGGCGGGGCCAGTGACAAGAGCTGTGCTGGTAATGCATGTCACATCGATGAAGCCACGCCAAGAGAAGTTAGGAACAGGGTCAGCGCTTAAATCCTGTTATACTGTTTTCATTCACAGTACCAAGTCCAATTTTCACTTTTAAACTAGTATTTGTTTGGTCTTTGTCCGCTCTCCGAGCCCTTTCAGCCTCTTAAATCTGTCCCTGTTTCTCATGTACTCTTCTCCCCTCTACTTTTACAGACGATGCTATTCATGTGTTCCTTGTGCCTTTATCCTGTTCTGCTCTCAGGCTCTTGATCATGTGCTTCAAGGTTCTTTTTTATATGATGACTATGATATTGCGTTTAAAGACTTTAAACACAGCATCATAGTCCACTATGGGTGTGTAACTTTGGCATCGTACTTTGAACCGTTCTTTGATTATAATAAAGACTTGGATGGTCTTTTGGAAATAATGCCAGTGTGTAAACACACAAACAATCTTTGTATTTGAACATGTCATATCAACTAAATGGCACAAAACTATGGAGTTAAAATGAAATAAAAAAAGCTAAAAATAAAGCAAAAATAAAAAAAAAAAAACAAGCAACTGAACAATGAATGGGTTTATTACCTGATAATATATCAGGTAATAAACCCATTCCATGGAGTCCAGAGAAAGGAAGTAAATTCTGCGTTCCATCCACCATTCTTCCTCATTTAGTTCACGTTCAAGATCCCTCCACCAGATAGTCCTCAAATTCCTACAAATATCCTCATTCAGCCCACTAAAGTCCTGATAAAACACCACCGCTCTGTGTGCTATCTCTGGTAGTTCTAACAAGTCCCTCACTGGATTTCTCCCATGTATGAATTGCCCTTTACTGATACAGTTTCTAATTTGAAAATATCTCAAAAAATTAATATCTCCTTTCTTCTAAGTCATATTTTTGCAGTAACTCTGAAAATTATAAAAGCTCCATTTCATGAATAAGTCGCTTATTTTACATAGTAAACCACCATTTCAAAAAAACGGGTTGCTTCCCAAGACGTACTTCCATAATGAGGCATATAGTCGTTTTACATGTGGAGCAACACACCTCTTGTGTATGTCTCCTGCAAGAATATTGCAAAGTGCCCAGGTGGGGGACGATGGGGGGCTGGATGGGGAGTTGGGGGGGTCACCAGGCTGGGTGGGCGACACCCACTGATCTACTCAGAGGAGCTTCGGAGGACAAAGCACTACGAGAATCATTACCCACACCCTCACACACGGCCCTTCCCTTCCCTTTCCTCGCCACTCCCACCTCCTTCCTTTCATTAAAACTCGTCTAGAGAACTAGCATGCATAGAGATGTGTTGTGCAGCACTTTGAACTGAACCTGAGGATTCCTGATGTGCCATCATCATTCAAAAGCTTAGTGTGTGTGCAAACTGCATGTGAGTCTAAATCGTCCTCTGTGCTGCATTTATCTTCACTTCCTTCTCTGCACGTCCATTCAGCTTTGGTGGCAAAAGGGTGCTGTGGTACATTTGTAATGTGCAGACACGGAAGAAAGGGACATTGACTTCTAATACAACAGGGGAAACAAAAGCCTTCACTTGGTGCCAGCTCAGGGTTTCATCAGCCAGAGAGAGAGAGGAAGAGGGAGGTGGTGAGAAAGAAAGAGAGTGAAAAAGTTATTGAACTTGATGGAGCATGGTGACATCAATAGCATCCCAAGCAGTGCCACAAATTAGCCACATGCAGCATGGGAACGGACAGCTGGGGCCCCGTGTGCAGCGCCACCAGGGGATTAGTGGGGTTTCAAGATCTGACACAGAAGGGATGAGCGTCATGGGCACAATAAAGAGCAACGTGGGGATTAGAGCGCTTCCCAGCACTCCTCCAACACTCATGAAGGGCTTAAAGAGGTGTAGATATAATGAATGAATGGACAGAGGGAGCGAGAGTGCGACTGGGTGGTGGGGAGGTTTGTTGTACCTCCACAGCAACGTCAGACCTTTAATGATCATAAATCCCATGTACATACATTAAAAGTCAATGAGACGCAGGTCAAAGAGGCAAACTGCCTGTATGAAGATCAATCAATATAACAAAGCGCACCAGACAAAGATGGCCGATACCCTCTGAAGCCTCGACTAGAATTATTCATTGGAAAAATTGTGATGAAAATTCCAAACATGCATTTAAATATGTTTGTGCACTATTGTGTGATAACTGGAATAGTATTCATTGTGGTATGTGTGACGCAGGTATCCAATTCTGCATTCAGAACCAAGGTGCAGGATGATTTGTGCGGTCACAAGGCTGCATCTTGTTTTATTCAGAGGAAATTGCACTTTTTTCTTATAAACAGTTGCCAGATAGGCGCAGCCCCACCAGCCTGTCCACACAAACACTGCAGGGAGTCGACAGAGATAAGTCACACTGCTCGAAAGACAAGAAGAACTCGTGTGGCTAATGTAATTTGTAAACCATAAAGTTTGCAGGATATCAGCATGATCTGTGACTTTAAAAAATACTCCAATGCTGCCGGTTCCATGATAATGACATTGCTTCTGAGCCAAATGGGACATCCGAGACAGGAAGGCGTGGGGAGATAAGGCTGCCTGTTGTTTAGGAACATGGAGTTATCATCTTCTTCCTCATCCTCCTCATCCACCTCCTCCTCCACCACACTGTTCTGTGTGGAGAACTAATGGAGTTGTTATCATGAAAGTGTTCAGTACTTATCACTGGTTGGCTGCAGCAGATCAAGAGCACAACTGGATTTGCGAAAGGGGGCAGAATGCTCTTTGATGAACTTCAGTCAAAGTTTAATTAAAGCAAATATACGTCCGAATGTAAGTTCTAAATGTTGAGGCGTCGTCAGACACGAATGAATAAAACAGAAAAATTCTTCATGTAGCTTTTGTGTTCATTTTGTCTCTCACAGTGTGGACTCGCCTTCAGCTCGCTCAGTATGCCCAGACGACACAGACTCAAGTTGTTATGGACCTGAATCATTCAGTGCACAGCGGCCCCCCCTCTGCGTTCAAACCACTCCTTGTTCTAGCACACTATCCCACCATTGTCCTTGATGGTCTCCAGGGACCTCAGGAAATACGTTTGCCTACTTTTCACTTCTGTTCACAAACAAAGGCTGTATGTAATCTGGTGTTATTATCTGACTAATAAAGGAAATCTTTTTTTGTGTGTTCAACTGTTGCAATCTGTCATGGCTGGAACAGGACTTACCTGGAACTTAATTTACCACAAAGTTGTAAGAACACAGTATGAAAATCTCACTGCAGCGTAATTGTGTATATTAAGGTGCCTTTATTTAAAAAAAAATTGAATCACAAGATTTGTCCAAAAAAATGGAAGCTTAGACCTCAAAATGTTAGTGTGTTGCTTCAGCACAAAGAAGCCAGCTGGGGGGAGACAGCGGTGTCATTACCACCTCCTGTTTTCACACTGAGATTGTAATCATTGGCTACAGTATTTCTGATTGATGTGTGTGTGTGTGTGTGTGTGTGTGTGTGTGTGTGTGTGTGTATCTGCGCACATGGGTGGTTGTACTACATCTTTGTAATTAGTCTCATAATTATAAGGCAATAAACTGCAGTACACAGGGGAGACTGTTTCATCCCAGGGACGCTGCAATTACCCTGCTGAGATGTGTTGCTGTGACAAATCAAGCACAAGCAAACTGGAGCTGGAGCTCTGCCTTGTTTCAGTTTAAACAACACACACACACCACAGGCTTAATTTGTGAAGTTTGTTTTTCTACAGACTGCCGACCACCACCAGAGCTAATAGCCCACACTTATTTGCAAAAATATTATAAAAATGCCGCTGTGATGTTTTTCCAATTGTATAACAACAATGTAATCTGTAAAATTCACAGTTGTAGAGTGATTTCAACTACATTTGTGTCTTTGTCAGCCACCGTGCGAACTGAATTTTCTGCTCTAACTCACTGCAGATGCAGCAGACAAATCTGAATCTGTTGTTCATGAGGTGACTTTGCAATTTTAGAGAGGTGCACGTACACGTAGTCAACGCATGCACTCACACTCTACACTGTAGGTATGATGTCTATTTGACCCAGAAGTATAAAACAGTCTTTGCACTCGGCAGCTTGTATTCAGTCTATTTAATTTGACAGATCTCGGAGAGCACAGGAGAGAAAGTGACAGTTTTTCACAGTTTCAGTGGATCCAACATATAACTAAATCTGATCTTCTGGTCCATGCAACAGATTTGCAGAAGGTTCCACAGTAATCAGCCCAGTAGTTTCTAGTCAGGCATAATGAAATACTGTTGTGCTGCACTGCACTGAATAATTGTTATGTGAAATGTCACATTTGGAATTCCACTCCCACCACTCTTTTCTTTGTCTACTCTTTCATTTCCAAATGATGTCCAGAGTGTGCAAGTATTCAAATGCTGATCAGCTTCATTATCGGACGGTATTATCAGACTCACTGAGTGAGTCTGAACTGGCTTTACCTCCATTAGCTCCGACAGCGCCTCTTTGTCAGTAGCCAACATGCACCCTGCTGAGCCAGACCTCAGATAACACCACCCACCACTTCTATATCACACACACACACACACACACACACACACACACACACACCTATTTCCATATCTTTGATTAAGCCAACTATGAGCAGACACCAGAGAGAATGATGGGATGATGGGATGCTTGTCAGTCATTATTGAGAAAGAAGCTGCCACTGGTGGACGGGTGTGATGAGCTTCTGTCACGACAGCAGCGGAAAGGTGAAACTGTTCCTGTTCCATAAAAAGTAGCAAATTAATATGAATGAGCATGAGCCTCAAAAACATCCACTTTGGCTTCCCCACGCAGACTGTTTGCACGGCGGTCAAACCTCATCACACATACTGCGTGCATGGGTGTCTGCTGAATACTTGTGTGCGCGCACCAAACGTTCAACGCACAACTGCACACACACAAAATGCCATTTGCTGCATAACCTTTTCCAGACCTTTTCTCTCCATTCAGCTTCACTGATCACAGTCTGATCATTTGAAAGCAGCAGTCTTTTTCTTTGGAACTGATAATCCACCAGTTATTGATAGGACTGAAATGGTATTGAATAATACCAGGACATCTCAGTTCAATAAAATTGTGAAAGGAATTGTACCCTTTTTAAGACGAATAAAAAGAAATAGAAATGACATTTATTTTCTTTTTGCAAAGAGTCAAATATGAACGAGACGACTAACTCAACATAGCATACAGGCTAAAAATGGAGATGGGGCAGTGTGTGTTAATGTGTTAACTTGGGACCTTTAGCAGTGTTAATAAGTATTTGTGACACATGAGGTGAAGTGACGGCAATCTCTGCTTCCAAAAGTGTTAAATGTTTCCTTTGAGTAAATGACTCACTCTCTGCAGCATGCACAGAGGAAGGGCCCGTCTCGTAACCTGAGGATAGTTCAAATCCTTAAGTACTTAAGGAAGGACACACAGTTACCACAAAAAGCAGATATGAAGATGTCAGAGTTACGGACATGATCATGTGTCATCGGAGCAACTTGAGAGAAAAAGGTAAACAAGATCCTTCTTGGTGTCTTTTTGTCAGTGGAGGGAAAACACAGCTTTGTATCTGACAATAAAAATGACAGCGCACAAGAGCAGCAACATGAAATTAAAGCTGTAGAAGAGTTAGAATGCTGATAAGCACTAATGTGATACTTTGGGATCTGAGAGGGAGGTTTGAAAGGATGCCCGGGAGGGAAGGCTCTATTAATTGCCATAAAAGGACTCAGGAGATTGTGATGATTGCTGTCTGTTCAGAGTCTACACACAACACCGCACACTTTTCTGTAAATGTGAAACTCTTATCTGCTGTTTTATATCATTTTAAAGTGGGTGTTATTATAAAGTTATTCTTTACAGTATCTTAGGGGCCTTTCACACGTTATTTGCTCCAGACTTTCAGACTTATTCATTTGATCCAAACCAAATTTACCAAAAAGCTCACCCAGACCCCAATCCGCACCAAAGAACCATAGTTTAGTTTGGTCTGCCCAAAGGAGGTGGTCTCCTTCTGAAACAGAACCACAGTTTGGACTTTTTGACAGTCGTCAGCCTGCACACAAAGAAAAAACTACTGGATACTGTTACTGGTAAACATCAGCCTGAATGGAGTGTGTGTGTGAGAGAGGAACGCAGACATTTCTCCACTGATATCTCTTCCAAAGACAAATGCATCACTGGCCGGCACAATGTTGGTGAGTAGAGCCGACAATGCAGGGCAGAGCTCGGCGGGATGAATCCAGATAAGATGAATGTTGATTGAATCCACTGGCCATAAATAATTGAAGTGACGAGCAGGTCAGAATGCTTGAAAGAAATAATTGTCAGTCGCATCACAGTTCAAAGTATAATGATGATTTATAAACCACTGTGATTTCTGTGCACTCTCTCTCACCTCCTAACTCCTCCCTCCTGCCTCTTTCTTACGAATTTCAATTTTATTCTTTCCTTTGTCCGTCAGCAGCCGGAAAACCAGGGTCAGATCGTTAAAAGTTTCCCAGGGCACTTTGTTTTTACTCTGCTTATGTAAAGGAGAGAGCCGTCTGACTGTTGAGATAACACACCTCCTCGAAAGCCTGCTATGAAATCAAAGACAATCTCATAAAGCTATCGCTCCACACACCCTCTTGAATCTTATTCTGGAATCCTTGTTTCTATGAGCGTCTGTGAAGCATCATGATTTGATCTGAGCTCATATTCTCTGAGCAGCGATCCCCCAGTTCTGTCTTTAACAACAGCGTTACCTTCACAGCCTCAGCGCTGCAAAACCACATTTGTCAAGTAAAGCGAAGGTAACCACAAAGGAAGGAAGGAAACACTGGTAACCTGCCTGTATGTACAGGAGCATGCAAAGTAAATTCAGTTGTGCAGCAGAAAAGTGAAGCACAATCAGAATCAGAAACAAACAGAATCTGGGAATGTTGCTTTGAAAAGGGAGAGACGTTTTTTCAAGTGACAGGGAATGGACTTTGCCATTGTGACGCTGACAAAACAGTCATCCCAAATACAAAAAAAAAAAAAAAAACAGAACACAGTCCAGTCCAGTCCAACTGGTGGGTGTCCCATATCAATTATTAACTGACTCCAGACAGGTGGTGCTCAAAGGAAGGTCGGTAAAAATACATGAGCTGCAGAACAGCAGATCAATTACTGGCAATGACGACAGTGGAAGTCGGTTTATCACGATATTCTGGGTTTTATTGTGTTTAATTCACTGGAAATGACTCAACGTGAGCGGGCAGTGACAAACAGACAGCATTCTGGATAATTTTGTTATCTTTATTTATTCAGGTAAATTTCACAGACAGCACTTTTTTCCAAGCATCCGGTGTATGTGTACTTGGAAAGTGTAATGAACAACAACAACAACAGCAGTTTGGCACCTTATACCCGTCAACCAACACAGACCTTTTGGCAGTCTTGGACTGATGCTGTCTTTGATGCTTTTCTATGATACTGTTAGATACCATGTACGTCAGAACCGACCCTCCTCCACGTGAGAGGGATCGTCACAACAACAGCAAATCACTTTTGGCCACATCAGCCATGTTGATGATGATGAGGAAGTCACTGTATTGCCGGAATTAAGAAATGCTAGTAGATTTTTGTGACGGTAGCACTTGTGACGTCCCCCCAGCAGTCGTTTTTTGTCACATATTAGTACTGGCTCAGCTCACGTGGAAACACGACATAGGAGGCACCAAAAAAAGCAACAGGTACCAGGTACTATCCTGAAAGAAATGCAACCCCCCCCCCAAAACCACACAAAAAAACAAAACAATACTGAACACATCTGTCTCCGCTTTCCCAGCAGGACGACAATGGCTGTCCAATTCAGGTCGTTACAGGTCTAACGTCTTAAATTCCATGTCATTTTGGCTCTTTTTCTTCTTGTTTGGACGAGGAAGACTGAATGTAACACCAAACTCTGCTCAAAACGTTCATAGCCCTGACCCAAACGGTTCCTGGCTCCAAACCAGACTGCTCCTTGGCTGGTCTGACAAATACACTCCACCACTGCCGCGTCCCTCCATCTGCCTCAGGATAACTGAGGGATAACTGAGGCTCCTCTGCTCACTACAATGTGGATTAAAACCTAAGTGAAACATGAAGTATTGCAGTCCAAATCTGGTTTAGTATCTTAACACACATATATTCGGAAATTATTCACCAGTGGCAGAGGAATTGTTGTCTGCTGGCAGACACATGAGTAGCCTAGAGGTGCTGTTTGTGCAACAAAAACTGATTGGAGGTAGAAACTAGCTCGAAATCCCCCGAGGTGAAATTCAAATGCTAAATATTTAAGCAAATAATGTGAAATTGTCAAATGTCCACAAACTCTTCATCCCACTTGAATAACAATCTCACAAGGGCTTGAGGCGGTACAGAAATACTTTGCATCCTCCTGTGGGTCTGTGTGATAGAATCTGCGATCCAGCACACCCTTCAAACCCTCACGTTTGCATGTGGCAGGAAGTTTTTTGTTGATGGGAGTAATTATACTTTGTAAACATAGGGTGGGTTTGATTTGAGCTCTGGCTTGTGCCCAACTTCTCAAATGTTGCCAGTTTTGCCTGAAGGAGGTGGGCTTTCCTCCAATCCTCCAAAGGAAACGTGACAGTCTGCCTGACGTGAATGAGCCAACATGTCGAGCTAAAAGCTTCCTCTGCTGTCACACTTTCTGTATGATGGTAAAAGAGGGATGGGGTAACGGTGGGAGGGGGATTTGCTGTAGACCATTTGGAAACAGATCTCTCTCACCAGTCACATCTCATCTACTGTGATTCCAGCAGACACGTGTCAGGGGGGCACAATAGCTCCTCTGGACTGGTGGAACTGATACCTGCATCCTGCTTCACCTGTTTGTTTCACATTGGTTTTTTCCGAGGAGGCCAACACCCGCTGCCTTGTGTGCTGTTTCATGTGTACGCAGAGGATGCAAAGAGCAAATTGAATGGAAAATAACACGAGTATGATTCTATTTCAGCAGTGACACGCATGATGAAAAATGTGATTTAATATTCTTAATTACAGACTCCACTGGCAGCTGCTTTAACATTGTGTGCTTCACCCAGCGCCGCTCACAAAAAAATATGACATACCATAAATATGCATCTCACACACACACAGATTCATATTTCATCACTGTGATGGAGCACAGAGGTTTGAGGAAATGCTAATGCGTCCGACAGATTTCTGACTTGGTACCTGCACTGACGATGATCTTACTTTAAGTCCTCTGGGATCTTACCTGCAGTAAAACGATCTCCATGCAAAACACAACCAGAAGAAAACACACAAAGTAGCTCGTCGACTGGGTGTCGTGACCTTCACCTGAAACTTACAGATCAAGGAATGTGCCTCAATAAACATCTTCGTTATGATCACAGATGCTGTTATATAGGCGCTTCCATTTATTTGTATTCCATGTTAATAAAATCCAATATGAATAACCACGAGGGTAAATAACACTTTGCTATTTGCGAGGTTATCCAAAGAAAACTGCACCTTTGCCCTGAAATTCATTGAATGCGGTTTTGCAGGGGAAGAAAGCCAAATAAGAGTGAAGCACATGCCCAGCCTGCAGCCAGATGTTGGAAAAAAAAAAAAAAAAAAAAGACTTATCTTCTGTCAGCAGAGGTGTAAACAAAAAAAATGTCCTGCACAGTTGGAAAACAACATGACACCAGCCCAAAGAGATGACATTTAAGTAGTTTCAGGGAAACTACATTTTGTAAATGGGTGCGTTAACCGACAGACAAAAAAATCCTGAAATGTAAAATAAAAACAAGGCTGCTGGTGGGTGAAAAGATAGAAACAACAACCTCTCTGGCTCAAATATATATTTATTTCCATATTCCTTCATACAAACTTTGTTTTTTTTTTTCAAAAAAATAAACTTGATAGATGATCAATGAGGATCAAGTCATGGTGCTGTCCACAAAGTGTGTTTAAAGCTGCGTGACGACTGGAATGTGAATGTAACAGACGTCCATCTTCTGTGTTGACGCTAAGAAAAAGCACGACTGGAGTCGCCACGGTGGGTCTTTAACACCTGAGTTGGACCGGAGCAAGCACCTCGCTCTCACCCGGCAGAGTGTGTGTGAGATGTTTTGCTCCTCTGTGCAAAGATTGACGGGAATCGAACGATCACTGGGAGTTTATCCCACACGACTACAACACTGTCTCATTCTCTGGGGTTGGACTCTCAGCTCTCAGAAGAACAGGAGCTTCACCTCAGGGATCTGCAAAGCTACTGTTTGGTTAAAACCCCCATGATGCACCTGTGACAGGTGTCGCCCCATGTCAGTCACATGTTCTTCTATTGGGGGAAATAATAGATGCTAAAGATGCATGTTTAACCCTCTCTGAGGACTGGTAGAGTGCCACATCACCCCAGAGCCCGTGAACTCTAGTTAATCTCAGCTTGACGCAGGAAACCATGTTCCTCATCTCTGAATTCAACATCAACATCAGTTCACAATGTGATCCTCTTTGAGTTCTTGAGTGGCGTTCAGGTGACTGGACAGTTCTTGAATCACAGCATCTCTCCCGATCTGGTCATTCCTCCTCTTCTCCATGACCAGATCCTCCAGGCTCTGGAACTCCAGAACGTGACTCTTCTTCTCCGACAGCAGTAACTTCAGCCTGTACGGCTGCTTTCCGATCCGGATCTCCCCTCCTATTTTGAATTCCCGTTTTCCGAAGCGGCACCAGGCTGCGAAGCACTCGGAGTTCCTCCAGTAGAGCTCCCGGTCCCTGGAGCCGACATGGTCCAGCGCGTTGCGCACTATCACCTCCGGCGGAAGCGCCCGGTACCTGTAGAGCCCGTTCACCACCCGGCCCTGTTTGCCCTGACTCACGTCTGTCAGGAAGTTGTTCTTTATCTCCGCTCGGTGCAAATGAACCACTTGGAAGTCTCCGACGTAAACAGCCCAGTGGGGGTACTGTCCGGTGGCTACGAACTCCAGCAGGTCTCCAGGTCTGCACTTGTTCAGGAGACTTTCCGCCGAGTGCGTCGCGTCCGCGGCGTGCCGCTCATAGACGCAGTCGTCCCGGTAGAACACCGAGCACTGCAGCTCGTCCCGGGGGTCGAAGGGCTTCTCCTCGGGGTTCACCCGCTGCTTCTCGGAGGAGAACTGATCCAAAGTGTCGTCCGGCTCGTCGTCGTCGTCGTTGGAGAAGATGTAGGAGACGCCGATGCGCGGTCCGTCGTCGCCGTCCAGGTCGAACCCATTCGGGTCCGACGTTGGCACCTCCGCGTAATTCAAGTGCGTGAGTTTCTCCACCTGGTTCCCCATAAAGGTGGACGGCGGTGAAGTGAGCCGAGCACAGCAACAGGAGGCACCTGTTCTCCGGCGGGAGGAGGCAGAGTTTATCTAAATCCACAGCGGCTCCGGTAATCCATGGCCAGCTGCAGACGGTTGAAGCTCATACGGGTACTTTACATCCCCGACAGGTGCGACCTGACACACCTGTTGGCTCAGTCTCCTCAGGAGCGTCGAGAGCGACACGAACGGACTTTCTTCCTTTCTTTCTACGTGAAAACCTCCGCCTCCTCTGGCCTCACGTAGGTCCGGTAAAGTCCCTCACCTACGCGTCACGTCGGACAGTGTGTCCGTCCCCCGTGTGCTGTCGTTCGAGCAGCCTGGTGCTGGTTTGAACCACACACACTGACCAGGATCCACTGCTGCTGGAGGAGGAGGTGGTGGTGGTGGCGCATTTAAAGGGACAGTACGCATTTTCACCTCAGCTGCACAGCCTCGGAGTTGCTTGTCAAGTGAGAACGAGATGGACCTGAAATTCTTCTGCGGTATTGTTTCGAATAGATGATTTAGGATTTTTCATAAACAGTAAAATAGTAATTATATATTATATCAGAATATATACTTATAATTATATTTTATAAAATATAAAGTGTATATTGTAAAGTGCTTTATTTTTGAAATGCTATACAACTTCAATGTATTATTACTATTATTATGATAGTTAATTTTTTGTACTCATCCCAAGGAGGAATAAAACCAAACAAAAGCTCAGGTCTCAGGACGTGAACGTATTCACTACCATGTTTACAACATGTTCTTTATATTTGTTGTTAATCTTTGAACAATGATGAAGTTCTTTGCCCTATTTTTAATCTATTTTTATTAAAGGAAACTTTATTTAAACCGGCAACTTTTTACAAAGGAGACTCACCCTGGCTATACTCTGGAAGCGTTGAACCGGCTGAGCTGTAGTTTCACTCCGTTCGCACCAACATCTCTATTCACACCAGGAGTGTTTCAGAAGAGGACCACAACACTACGTGGTACAACGTGAATCACAACAAACTGCAAGTATCAAAGAACAACAAGCTGTTTTCCTGTTATCCCGTTTGATGTTCTTCATCAATACATTGACAGGCTTCCCATTGTAAGGCCCGGGTCCGAAGACCGAATGTGCCTTTAACATGTTTATAAACACATGGCAAAGGAAAACCTAGACTCCTTGGTGATATAGTACTGACAATGATTGTGAAGGAGTTTATGAGCTATTCCATAGGGCGTACCCTTACAACAGCCCCCTATTTGAATATTTTGTTCAGTTGGGATGGGACATCAGATCTTTGAATTACAGCCTAGTACAGGGCAGCTGATAGACTTGTCAGAGTCTCGTACAAGATGATTTATGCTTCTGCGTCGGTGCCTTGCATACGGTCCACGCTGACATGTTGCCTATGGCGTAGGGAGGTGAACCTCTCCAGAAATGGAACTAATCATCACGGCCATGCAGACCTCCACAGACTGTTTGTGGACCGTCATGTCTGCGTTTGCCTAGAAAATACAAATGTCAATTTGTGAGTGGAAAAGTGAGCAGAAAATGAAGATGTTGTTGGGATTGCACTGATAACAAAATCAGCCTACTAGTTGTTTAGTTGTTATTGCTGGAACTAAAAAAGAAAAACACAGATAACGGTAAGAACCGAAACAGACGCAGAGGTATAAACGTTATATGTGCCCGTCGACCATATAAGCCTTTTTACGTGTCCTACAAAAAAAATCCCTCTCTCAGTTTGTTCTGCTTCACGTTATCAGTCAACCTTTGCAGAGATAATGTTCAAATATTGTGCTTCACTGTGATTCGACCGAGTTTTAAAGCCGCAGACGCATCATTCTAAAGGGATTATCACTGATGAAAAGTGAACTTGAAACTTTTTCATTGTCACTGTGCCGCCTTCATTTACTCCTTTTACCAGTCACAAATAGGTGCTGGCTCAAAATAAGATTATTAAATGACATTGCTTTGGCAGGTGATCTGTGTAAAGACTCACAATCACAAGCATGTTGACCATCTTTCATTTCTGGGGAGACATGAACCCCAAGTATATATTGTTATTGCACAAGTAGATTACCCCAGTAGTAGTAGACCCCAAGTTAGTATTGTCTGCAGTGGTGAAGCATCAGTTTGTCTAAACACAAACGTCTACTTGCTGTTGAGAGAGGAAGGTCATGTGGGTAACTTCACTCACAATGTGTCCTTAGTGGAGAGGAGCATCAGCACTCCTAGAGTGATGGGACTAAAAAACAGTTGAAGAGCATGACACCCGGAGCAGACCTGAATGTCAAAGAGCTATCTGAGCTCCAAAGTTCTCCTCCCTCACCATCCAGCTCCGACATTGGCCAGACGAGACTCAAAAAGTGCCAAAAAGTGAGAGGATGCTCGCTTGTTGGACAAGGCAGACACTGAGGCCTATAGCGTCTCCATTACACCTACATCTTGGAACTTGGAAGAGATGAACATGAATTCCAGATCAAACATAACCAAGGAAGGAAAGCTTCTCTGGAGAACAGAGTCCTTTTCTTCTTTACCTCTGCGTGTCCGTCTCAGGGTATTTACAGCTCTGCATTCTTAACGAGCAGCTTCAGTGGCTCTGCCTGATACGGAGAACACTCTGCTGATTTGCATGTGTGCGTGCACTTTCCACATATTGAACTGTTGATGTGAAATTACCTGTGACATAACAAGTTGTGCGGTAAACACGATTAGATTCAGAGAATGGTAATTCGAAAAGAGGCAGAGGAGAAACGAGTGAGTCACTGCCAGTTAATATGTTCATTGGTGAAAGGCTCTTAGAGCTGGGTGACGCAGTCTTTGGAGGGAAAGTGCAACAAAAGATCTTTAAAAATGTGTCATGCAAGGTTATTAAAAGATTAGCTGTGTTCATTCTATCTCAACGCAGCCTTTGTTTGCTTCTCACTGGTACAAAGACTTAATAGGAGAGAACAGGAGGATTTCATCAAAAGTGTGTTCCTGCGTGTGTTTATACTTTTTAGAGCAAATTCATTTTATCTGTGGGATTGAATTAAAACTATTCAGCTGCACCATCTTCCAATATTCACCTGTCAGGATTCACACATTTGTACAAAAAGTACTAACAGATGCTCAGTAGCCTACAGGTGCTAACAGTTTGCAAATAATATATTTGGAAGTGACAAGTGAAATGTTCCTCTGGCTTCCTCTTTTCTGTCTTCAGTGGAGGACAATTCTCCTGCGTCTTCACGTAGACGCTGCTCTCTTGTGGCTCAAAGAGTTTACTGCAACATGTTGACAAACAACTGTTTGACATGTCTCTGCCACACACTCACAATTGAATTTAAAGGGTTTATTAGCATTATTTTATTCAATTACCTACTGCCTACATTCACATTCAAAACATGGACACAAAATAATCTGACTGAATACAAAAACAAGTCATCAGTCAACAGCAGTTATAAAAATAGTTTATAGTAGTAACTGTAGTTTAGTAGTTAAAGGAGAACCACAAACAATTTGAATGAACAAGTAACTGCCACAGCCTGGCGTGTAGTGATCACGAACTTTTCTCCGTATTGCTGTTCTGCCTCTTATGGTTCTGGATCTTCCTCCTCAGAATCTGATCGGGAATGAGATCCGCCTCTCTCACATCAGAGTTTGCACAACCCACCACAGGACAGCTGGAGCAAAGCGTGACAAGGACACTTAATGAAAAACGCTCCTCACACACCACGCAAACAATCTTAAACATAAACTAGCATATTTGAATTCATCCTGTGTGAAACTTGTGAAGTATTTACTCCACAGGCAGGTACAACACACATCAGCTCTGGAATTTCATTTCATATTCAACCACGATGACACAGCCAGTAGTTTATTTAACAGTTCATCAATCTTCAGAGGGAGTTTGTCTTACCGGCACTTCTTTTTCTGGCTGTATTTCTTTTTGATCAGGTTCAGTATGGCTTCTTCATCATAGTGGTGACTGCACTTCTTGTTCCTCACTGGGTTGACCATGTCCACCTTAAATACACAGGGTCCATCACTGAGTGTTAACATAGTACAAAACACACAAACACAACACAACACTGGATTACGTGCACCATTGGGTGACACAGCAGACATGGACACGGCATGAAGCAATCAGCTGGTGCGTGGAACAACAACATCAATGAAAAAATTGAAAAATGAAAAAATATGAATCATTTGGCGTCCTCACCAGTAGAGCTGTACAATAATTCAAGTTTCATGTGATCTAATAAATTAATTACAATATATGTGTATTAATTACACAATACATGTATATATAGTTTCTAACATACTCATCTCATGTACTTTCTTTTCGCTACCAAAGTATGTATGCATGTAGTTAAATGTTAACAGAAGAGGATCAGGTGACATATATAGAGGAACAGGGTCATATTCACTATGAGCTGAACCTGTGTCAGAGGACAGGTGAACTGGACTTGGCTCTGTGCGACGGCGATGTCCTCATCTAACTCCTCCATGTTTTCTGCTGACTCCTGGTTGGCTGAGGGCACAACAGCAACAGTGAGATTAAACACACAAAGCCACGAATAATTGATGAAGCAGACTCTTGAACGTGGCAGACTCCAGCGGGCAGGGACGTAAACTGAGATGGAATCACAGTGACGTGTTACAGATTATTCACTGACGATATTAAACGTGAAAGCTTCAATGCTGAAAGTTACATTTGGCATCATGCAGACAGACACACAAAGTAATGAAGGTGCCACTTGGCCTGAGGAAAGCTATGTGTGCGTACGCAGACAAATATCACCTGTGCAGGTTCACAGTACACACACACTCACACACACAATCACAAATACAGCAATCTGTATTCTTGGCCACGTAGCTGAGCTAGTACATATCTTACAGATCATCCTACCATCAAGGTGTTGAGGAAAAAAGACCTGTGCTGCCTCCAGAAACTCCCCAGGGGACAATATAATGACACAGCTTATGAATTCTCAACCTCCACAAGAGCAAGGTCCAGGCTTAAAGGAGTAACCTTCAGTGGGCCTGTGGCTAAATTACAGGATAACACATTCAGAATACTGAAGTAGTTCATGCAGAATAATCACATTGGTTTACAAAACACCTCAGAATAACCACATTACTCTGTGCAGGAGAAATGTCAATCATCTAAAAAGCGTGAGGTGGGTTTGGGTTATTCATCTGTTTTATGCACATTTTATACTGTAATTTGCACTGACAATGTGAACAATGTAAATAACTCAGAGCTATGTATGAAACGGGCTACGCGTGAAGGCTGTGATCTAATGATCTCACAAATCCTGCTGGCACACAAGCTAACGTCTTCTGGGCACGTACAGAGGAGAAGCTGTAAACATAAACAACCCAAGACAGACGACAGAGACAATCAGCAGTGATGAATTGATCCTTTTCTCAAATGAACAGATGTTTTGATACTGTATTCCATAGTACGGAAGCATACTGCTACCTGCCACAGCAGAAACATAACAATCCATTAAGTAACGAAATACTACAAAATACGTGGCAACCCCTGAAGAGGGACAAGCCAAAAGAAGATGAAGAAGTAACGAAATACTATCACAGAAATACATGTTCTGCACTACGCAAGCTCGGAGGGAGATATTCTCATGTCATTGACGGTGGTGGATGATATTACAATTAGGCGCACACTGACAAGGATTTTAAAAAGCATAGGGCTGTACAGACAGAAGGATTGGCTCGACCCCCGTGGAGGTAGCGTCTTTGCTTGTGTGTCAGTGAGTGTCTGGAACAGACAGCCCAACTCTCTGCACAGTAGAGACACATCTCATAACTCTGCAGAAGGATCTCATTACTGATGTTTAGACTAAAGTCTATTATACATCCTGAGTTCATTTCATTGAGTCCTTTTACTGTGCAGGCCTCACCTTGGCTCAGAAAGTTATTGATGCCGTCCTTGAAGGCCAATACTTTCACGTGGTTCTGCAGATCTGAGTCAGACAGTCCACATACACTCTGAGAAAATTGCTCCTTCACTCTGGCAGACAGACTGAACATGGTCTCTGGTTGCTGCCGAGAAACCTGCAGACGTGATGACACAGCAGGTTAGTCATTTCCTTTCAAGTTAAAACACTAGACATTTAAATCTGTTGTCTTCAGACAATACTGGTGGGTGTGCACAGCACACCACAGCAGAATAACCTTTAAAAGCACCAATCATGTTTTTCAAAAATTGACAACATACTGTACCAGTACTACACAGGGATGGTTTGACTTGAAAAGTTATGAACAGATTTTAATGGAGTTTTCAAGGAGCAGATTTTGGTAGTGTTCTGCATTACCATCTGTATCGTCAATAGTTATGGAGCTATATCGAGAAAAAAAACTGCCATTAGAAAAAAAAGTGAATTTTGTCAGGAACTACTGAACTAAAAATGATATCACTGTATTTCCAAATGGTAAGGGTATGTTTTCCTGGTCAAGGAATCTACCGATGAAGATAAAACATAACGTAAACGTAAATTAATATACGTAAACGTAATAGTATATTTGGAGAAAATCAAAATATATATATGTATTTTCTTTATTAACCATTGGACTATTAATGACATCAATGTGATTTCAAAGTGTGTGTGAATGGTTGTCTGTCCTTCATGTGTCCCTGTGATGAGCTGGTGACTCGTCCAGGGTGGACCCTGATGTTCACCCACTGACAGCTGGGATCGACTCCAGCACAACAGTGACCCATAACCGGAGCAGGCAGAAGATGAAGATTTATCACAATAAGGTCTGTGTTCACCGTTTTTAGTTTAATAAGTGTGATCCTGTTTTCCAGACGGCTCTCACCTCTGCTGTGACTTGTTGCACAACATCAACAAAGTGGTTAATCTCCTGATCCAGTTTGGCGCCTTCTAGGATAATGGCCTCCATCTTCTGGATGCCAGAGATCAGCTCTGCATCTACAGGAAGAGAGAAGCCCCATCAGACGATCTGTGTGAGATTTTCTGTTATTATTGCCGGCCAGATCAACCTTAGAAGAAAATGGTCTTATTGCTATTTGGAAATGTAGTAAAGCCAGGGGTTTAGTTACAACGAAACATCTGTACAGACATGATTCATAGTTGTAGAGGATAATAATTCAAACATTTCTTCATATTTAACATTGGTGCTGTTATTTCAGTAAGGGACACATGCTGCACATTGGGCTGCAGTGTGAGGAGGTAAATGTGAAGACACAACCACAATTCAGTTCAATTTGTTTGACCCATGTAAAGTGATACACGTAACTAACATTTACTGATAATTATCAAGTGGCGATGGAGAAAAACACCACCGAGGACAAGCTGCATTACCTCAACCTGACGTACCGTGAAGTATAAAACTGCAGAAAGGATGAAATCCCAAACATTGCTTCTCATCAAGAAAACACGGAGACAAACATATGTTTGTTGTACATAACAACAACATAACAACGTGAACATATGTGTGTTACCCTGAGTTTCTGCCAGGTCCATAGCCACATCAGTCACTAGGTCCATCGCCGTCCCGATGTCCGACTGACATGTCTTCAGGCTGTTCAGTGTCCCGTGAACGGCGCTCAGAGACATTATTTATTCCTGATGTCCACGGAGCTGCTAACAGATAAACTCACCGCAAGTTAGCCTAGCATGCTAACGCGACCAGCGATCGTCTAGCTTTGTTCAACGTTAAATCTCCAGTGTCCTTGCAAGTATAAATAATTCGTATATACTACTACTATTTCTTCAGTGGGACTATCATTACTTGACCATTTCAACGAACGAAAAACACGGAAATCACCCGCCGAAAGGAAGTCTTATTTCACTTCCGGTTTTGCTATGGCTGTATTTTCAAAATAAAAGCTTGACACACGACAGAACAAGCAAGAGACAACTTACTATGAACCATGTTTATTAATGAATTACTTTTGGGCATGGCACCAGCAATAAGACACAGTTAGAAATTTAAATTTAAAAAAATTAAAATTTCTATCTATATACAGGATGTGCTCAGGTGTATGTTTGTTAAGACAACAGTATTAAGATAAGAGTATAAACTATGAAATGGATGTGTAAGTAAACAAGGCAACAAAAACAACATGTTATGATGAAAAGCTTCTTCTAGATCTTCACAGTATCGTTCTGAACTCATCAAAAATAAAACTGGGCACATGGGCTTCTGCCACCTTTACAAAACAGAAAGAGATACATAATTACTAATTTTAAGCACAAATACACAGAATATCAAAATCATCATCAAACAAGATAGTAGACGTCATCCTACCTTGCGTGACAGTTTTGTGTACTTTACATAATCTTCCAAGAACATCAAAGCTCCCACCACATCAGAAGGCATGTCAGGAATCTTTTGACTAAATGGAGAATGAAGTGAATTGAACTAAGTTTGTAACAGGATTAAACAATTTAGACATGTATAGACAAGTATAGAAAAGGACATGAATACAATATGTCATTTTAGCAAGTATTAATTCATTTCATTCCAAGTTGTTTGGTTCATACCTTGTACACTGCTCCATGACAGAGCGAATGAACTGTCCAATGAGAGCCAAAAACTGCTGCGTGTATCTGGAGTGGAACTGCTTGAGCAGGGTGAGCAGGCCAAGAACTAAAGGAGGCCAGTCAACTGGGTCCGTGGATTTCCTGCATGTCATTCCTGAAAACACACATCAACCGTTTTGTGCGTATTGACATAGTACAATTATGTGATCTACAAACATCAAGCTTCCACATCAGTTTGATTTAGCAGTAAACGCCTTTGATGTCCTGACAGATAAACAGACACACAATATGAAAGATCTTGAAACTATCTCAAGTTACTGTCAAACACTGGACAAATCCAACTAAATATAAGATCTATATATATGATACAATGAAAAATCACCTTGGTTTTTGCTGTACTGAAGTTTAGGCAACTGTGCAATGACAAACAGGAAGTTGATGATGGGGAAGTAGGGGAGGCGCTTTGTAGTGATGTAAATCTGTAAGAATTACAATTGCAGACAAGGTGGTGGGAACATAAGAAAAGCAATGATTCCAGAGGAAATGTGACATTCCAAAAAAATCATCATTTTGTGATTGTAATATAAAGAAGCTCCACACCTTGTTGAGCGGGTTGTGGATGCCTGCAGCCTCCAGGTAGGCAGTGATCTCGTACAGAAGGGTATTGTCCTCTTTCGGGTACGGCAGAGAAGGGTCCTGGTAGTGGGCCTCAATGTCTCCTAGTAGAGACCTGACAGAATCACCATTCATCAGTGTTTGAATTGGAAGAAAACATTTAGCTCTGTACGAAGAAAAATGACAGAAATGTTGGTCAAACAGCAAACTTGACTGACTTGTTGAGGTTTGCTAGCGCAGCAGCCAGGTGTTTGGAGTCGAACTTGCACGAGTAGTTCAGCTCATTGGCGATCTGTTGTCTGAGGATTTGCATTTGACCAACCTGCAAAAGAGATTCACCATTACTTTAATTCAATTCAGTTTTACTTGTAAAGCCCAACATCATAATTACAACTGTCTCTCATTTACAGTGCGCACCATACCACAGCCTTTGTCTGGAACCCTCAGAAAGGTTGTCAGGTGGAGGAAAACCCCTTTAACAGGGGAAAAAGGCCGAAACCTCAGTGACAACACACCAGCAGCAGGTGTACTGAGAGAAGACATTTAGCTTCTAAAAACTGCTACACAGTTGAACAGTCATGTAGGTCCAATGATTCATGGCAGCTGAAGAAACCCCTAAGATGAGACGCCATCTCGCCATTATTGGAAGGTTTTCAGTTGATAATGATTATGTTGTACCTGTATGTATATTTATATGCACATGTATTGATATAATTAACACGTACCTTCATGATGGCCTCCAAGTATGCACCCCAGATCCTCTGGGTTTTGGTGACAGCGCTGGCATACACTTTGCTGGCGTTAACTATTGCAACAACAACCCATATGTTTATTTTTTTGAGGAATCAGAAAGATGCTAGCATGCTCTAACTTTTGTGACTGAATACCCACCCACAATGCCCTGAACTGGATTGACAAAAGCCAGCATGACTTTACAGACTTCCACTACAACTTTGTCCTTCAGGATGGTCTTCTGCAGCATCGTCAGGAAGTTCTGATGGGACCAAACAAGTCAAGATACAAAGACACAAAGACAGAGACAGAGATACAAAGACAGAGGTAAACATTCAACGTGTAAGGCAGCAGCAATGTTTAAGCATTGAAGTAACTTTGCTACCCCACAACATGCAACATGTTTGTGGACGAGTTACCTGCAGTTCCCTAACAATCATGAAGCAGAGCAGTCGGTCCAATCCGTTGAGGCCAAATGTCCCCAAAGTGTTCTGGATCTCAGAGAACAGTCTGTTGTTGGTCACCTCCTGGTGGCTCTTCAGATCATACCAGGTGTTCATCTGGTCAATGTAGCATGTTAGCCTGAAGAGTAAATGTATGCTTACTGGAGAGTTCTGGAAGATTTGGCACCTAACTATATAACCAAAGCTTCCAGCTTCATCATGAACTCAGCTTGTTTTTGTGATTTGTTCAGTGTCAGGAGAATTACTTTGGATCGGTGATTCGAAGAATCTCTCTGCAGAGGCGCCCGATGAAGGTGGCAGACTCGTCCACAGGGGCGAACTTGGGAATGGGGATGTGGGTGGACTGATGGACACTCTGCCAATCTTGGATCTGGTGCAAACAAAACAAAAAATCAGTATCTTTTGGATAGTGACTCAGGGACAAACATCCAGAGCCTGATATCAACGTGCTACGGGGATTCCACAATGAGTCAGACCTTGGTCCTGAGGAAGCTGTTGCACTCCTGTTCCACATTGTAGTTGATAATGCGGGACACTTCCTCCTGCCAGATTTTAAGTCCGTAAATACTGACGTAGTCCTGGATGTACTCAAACGACCTGTAGAACCCGTCCATGGTGGCAGCCATGTCTTTTAACTTGGGCATCAGCTCACTGGGCTGAGAGAGTGAGAGAGTGGATTAACTGTAAAAATACTGACATCTGAGTATATAATAATAGACTTCAAAATGGCTCAACAAATGTATGGACTTAATACTCCTTCCAGATACAAATTCTTCCAGATTGTATCCAGAAATTGTTCCAGATCAGAGAGTCAACTAGATCAAATGTATAGCGCAGATTTTTCTCAATCAAAGAAGTCCAATCAAAAGGATGTGAAAACATATAATACACTGTACAGATTATAAATAAATAAATAAATAAATAAGTACTGATCATCATATAAAAGTTTGGTATGAGCACTGAGACCTTGCGTTTACTGGTACTTTTTTCCACAATTTTCCTTTAATTTTTAATGTACAAAATTGACTTTAATAATTAATGTAGGAAAACAAAATACAAAAAGGGTAGGTGCAATAAACAGAGGCATCAGTCTACACCTTTTAGGTCAGTTGTCATTGTGAAGGTTATTTATTATCATAAATACACCAATCTGAGATTTCTGTCCATAAACTGATTCAAACACACAACAGATGTGATCTCTGACCTTTGCTTTGGGGTTGAAAATCAATCCTTTGTGCAGTGCATAGGCCACCCTCTTCACCAGCTCCTTCCTGATGCCATCCTCCAAAAGCTGCTTTGGATCCACCTGGAGCGTCACATTGTGTCAGTAATGTAAAAAGACAGTGGGTTATAAGTCCCTGTTTGCATGTTGGATTGAAGGAAAGGTAGGAGCAACAGAGAACACACCTTGATGATTCCAACCAGCGTGGTCTTCATCATCAGGATCCCCTCAGTGAAAATGGAAATGTCGTGGGTGAGTTTGGCCACCTGTGATCACAGTGTGATGATTAGACACACACTGGCCTGTGCAGTGAATCTGTTTATGATGAGTATCTTATATCACAGTAAAGGAAACAGCTCAGAATGAACACTTCTTCAGTATCAGTGATAAGAATTATCAATGAAAAATAAAAAACAACTAAATAAGAAAAATACGTTCAGTGGATAAGAATTACATTTAATTTCAAGGACTAAAGGACTAAAGATTTGCGCGACAATAATACATTTCCATGTCAACAGTTGCCTGACGAAATTGAATGAACACCGGCACAAACCGGTTCTTTTCTGATATGCATTTCTCATTGAAGTCAAAGAATCGAGTTTGACAAAGACAACACAGCTTTTGATTTTAATATGATCTGATAGCTTAGCTTCAGTCACACTCACAACACACACAAACACACAGAGGGAAAAATATTGATGTACTTCATAGCGAGCCCCGAGCTGAGAGTAGTCCTTCAGTTTGTCCTTGTCCAGCCGAGTGGGAACTTCCATGATGTCATGGATCTGAAGCTTGATGATCTTGGCCAGAGAGGTGAACATGCTCTCTGGGATGATCTGCAATACCTGCAAATGTGGAAAGCAAAACACCTAAACTGAGCATGGATTGAGAAGCTTGTTCTACCACCACTAACGGTTGAATCTCTCTCTACCTTTCTCACATAGGCCACCAACTCTCCAGAGTAGAACTGTGAAACACTCAGTAGATCGGCGCTGTTTGCCTGGTTGATTCGCAACAACGGAAGATCCAACGCAGAGGCCAGCTGGTCACACACACACACAGAAATGGGATTATAGAACATCAAAAGAAGAATTCTTTATAAAAGACCTGTGTGTGTGTGTGTGTTTGTTTGATCATAAATTCTCCTCACCTTCAGAAATGTAGCTCGCAGTTTGGTGACCATAGATGGGTTCACCCGGATGCTCTCCTGCATAATTGATGTGAAGCTGCAGAACAACAACACAGTAAACATGAGAAAAGTCTGAAGTTTGCTTCACAGACACAATAAAAAACACAATAGACACAAAAGTACAGACTAAGCAGAAACCATTTTGGTTTCCTGCCTTTATATAATCCTCATCTTCTGCCTTTCATATCACCTTGACATGAGGGGTATAACAGTTCTCATTCCTCAGTACCTGTCGATTATCTGCCACGCATAGGACAAATCTCCGACTATCTGCACCGTGATGAGAACCTCCTCCTTGATGTTGATGGTGCGAATCATTTGGTGCAGGAACTTTCTGGTGTCAGCCAGAAACTGACACACTTGCAGATTTGAATCCAACTGGTGGAACTCCTGAACCTGGGGACAAACAGGAAAACAAGTCGTATGAGGTCACACGTGTTCTTCTGTCTTCCTATTTTCAGGCTGTGTACTACATCTGTTGGATTCAATCTGAACGCAGTCATTAGCCATTACCTTAGGACCTAATATTCAGTCACGACAGTTTTGAATTTTTTGTGCTTTGTCTGACTGTGTTTGATTGTGGCTACTTTTGTTGGAACAAATATTTGCATGAAAAAGCTCTTTGACCAAAACATCACCATATATCCTTTATTGTGGAAGCTGACCAGTGGGCAGGTTTTTTCTTAAATTACTTTGGACTTAATTGGCCCATTCTGACACATCTAAAAGAGAAATAGATGTGTGAAGATTTTTGTTGTTTGTCACCTCAATAAGAGCCTGTATGAGCTGGACCGTCTTCCTCCCAGCAGCTGTTGAGTCCTCATAGTTCAAGGACTCAATTTGCTTTGAGATCTCTCGGAACCAGGCTTGTAAGTTCTCTGTGAGGGTAATAACACGGGGTGAGCAGAGAGACAATATTTACAGGTATGATGATCAGGAAATGATGTCAATTTAATCCCGCTCCTCTTGCATGTGAGTCATGTAGGAGTTGTTTTTCTATTTCAACAGCTTCAAGCTTAAAATCATTTCAGCATTTAAAGTTCCAACACTCTCACCACGTTCACAGTTCACTTTATCCATGTTAACCTTGTAACTCACCGTTTTTCTCCACTCTGGTGAGCGGTTTGACTCCTGAGAAGACTTCAGCCAGCTCGGTCATTCTCTCGGATCCCTCTTTCTTGTAGCTCTCCCATTTGATCTGCTTCTCTGACAGCATCTGCTTGAACATCTGGGAGCAGGACAGCACAGGTGTGGCATTGATGAGGAGGGATTAGTCAGACGTGGTTTTTAATGGTGTTTTAATATTAAAATGGTGTCCTCTGCTAATGATGGACTGGCTAGCCATATGCTGCTTCACGGTATGCTAATACACAACAGAGCAGACGCAGTGAATTATCCTGGCATGAATCTCACGCCTTCTGAAGGGGTTTGTTGAAGCGTCATATCAATGCAGGTTTTCATCCCATCATTTTCCAGCAGGGATGAGAGCGTCTCACCTCTTTGAGAGTGAACTCAAACTGAGCTGTGTCCAGCAGGAGCTGGAAGAGGATCTTGGGGTTGTACTTGGAGTCGTTCAGCACTTGGTCTTTGATTTGACGCAGACGCTTGTTGTTGGGGTCATAGGCTACGAGACAGAGGAGGCATTCACATCAGCTTCAGTGTTGTGACAGCAAAGCAGCAGATTTAGAAATCTGGGGTTTAACTGGAACACATGAGCGATGTATCATTTGGTCAAGGGAAGAAACATGACAGAGAATCCCATCTTCATTTTTCATTCTACACTTTGCCAAATGAAAGAAACCTGCTTATGGGACTCAGTCGTATGGAGTTCAACTGGTAGATGGACCAGATCAAGGTCATATACTGAACATAACCATAAACTGTACAGAACACCTGCAGTAAGGTCTACAACTGGTTCAACACACACTCATGACACATACTCCACATGAAGGAGGAAAACACACCGGAGTTTGATCCAACAAGACTAATCAAAGTGAAAAAAAAAGTTGAGGGAATTTAAGAACGGTTGCTTATTATTAAGATTCACTCCTGTGCACTGTTATTTTTCTCTTCCTCTTCATTTCTTTTCTTCTTTCTGCGACAACCTGCTGCTGTGTTACTATTTTCCCACTGTCAGACAACACAGGATTATCTGTTCTTCCTACTTGATTCTGTCTTGTTATGTGTTTAATGTGTCCACATACGCGATATAAGACAAGTTGGATGCCACATTTTTCCTTCCTGAATGCAAAACAAATGTACCTCCCAGTATGAGTAAAACAACATGAAGCTGATCTTATCTTGACTGTCTTATCTCTGGGATGTAAATTCAAACAACAAGTGTGACCTTCTTCAATATCAAGGCCCTCGGGCAAAACCTCTCCAGCAATCTCACCTGACTCAGCAGAGTGCAGCATCAGCCAGCGGATGGCTACGTTCCCGTCCCTCAGACAGTTGAGCAGTTTGGGGATGTTGTCCAGAATGATCTCCTCCCTGAGGAAACCCTCCTTCAGCAGCTGCTGCACCTGAGGCCTCAGGCTGTCCACACTGGCTGTGTACCGAGTGGCCTTAACACGCAGACACGGAGGACATGTTTGGACATATGGTCTTGTAGGATGTCTTTTAAGGTTTGAAAGTTTTTATTTTTTTCTGACACTTTTTTTTACTTTTGTCGTTGTCCACGTCTTCTTGGACAATTAACTATTTTTTACCTGGTGATGTGTAAAGAGACACTAAAGAGGGCTCATTCTGCTTTGTGTTACTGTTGTGACATTCAAACTCCGAAACAGTCTCCACACTTTCAAAAAGCAAACTTTCTTTCCACAATAAGTTCGGTTGCAATGAGTTTTGGATTCTCACTTGGAAATGCATAGGTCAGTTCCCAGTGGCTGCATGCATCAGCGAGTTCTGATCCAACTTTGAAATGAAAACTTTGAAGGCTTTTTGACATTACAGCATTCTGTACCTGCTCTTTGATGTTAGCAGAGTCCAGCGTGTAGTTGAGAGCAGTCTTGGCAGCTTTGTACGGTTCCCAGGCCTCCACTAGGTTCACTGTGATCCCCATGTAGATACTGATGACCTGCATCGGACAGTGGGTCAGTACAGCAGTAGAGATAATGCACCAAAAAAAACATACAAGAACAAAAAATATGACACATGATGGAGTTTCACATTTAACTGAAAGGAGAAAGTGTGTCCAAACCTTAGAGTACGTAACAGTGACATTACTACTAGTGACATGATGTTTCGTCCTACAACACAAGTGTCTTACCCAGTTGTCAGGAAAGTACTTGTCCACTATCTCTCTCATCTTAGCCTGCTGGGTCTGTAGTATGGATGGGCTGAAGTAAAGGCAGACGTACAGCATGGCTGCCTGGTTAGCCAGTGCTGTGCTACGATGTTCTGGTAGAGGGTACGCAGACACCTGATGGGCAAAAATAATACATATAGAATATACTATCAGTCACAATGCATCTAATAAAATAAAATAATATTGTTACAGTTCTAGCAATATTTCAGTGACGTATCAACAGAGGGAATCACTTCTTCCTCACCTGGTTGTAGATGTCATCTGAGCGCAGTCTCCCAATGACCATGCTAATGAAGGTGGCACTGATGGGAACCCTCTGGAAGTAGCTCTCTGGGTAGTTGGCTGGTCGTCGGGCTCCAGCCTGGCTGGAGAAGCCGGTGCTGCGCAGGAGCTTGCAGATATCGTCCATGTTAGAGTCCGCTGAAGAACGGGCAGCGCTGAAAACGTACCACAGATTTGAAAAAGTGAACAAAAACGTGTCACAAGACAAGAAAGAGGCGGTATGTTGTTTCCTCACATAGAGTGTTTGTGTATTACATATGAAACAGAATGTCTGTGAGTATGTCTGTTAGGGTACCTGTATCGATAGTAGGACACAAGCATCCGCTCTCTGACCTCGCCTTCGATTTTTTGGTCGATAACCAGCAACATGACTCCGTACAGGTAAAGCGCCTCACACTGAGTGGGAAAGAAAAAACAGATCAAGCATCACGACTTTAGTGCGACCTATGCATATCAGTGAAAAGCCATTTCTCTATGAACTCAGATATATCTGGAGGAAATACTCCATCCCCACATTGATTGTTATGAAAACAGGTTACTTGTTACTTACCAGCAGCTGTTTTCCATCCTCATTTAGAAGCACGGTCTCAAGGGTCTGCTGAATATAAACCCCCTCGTGTAAGTCGTCCAAATATCTAGAAACAGGAGAACAAAAGTAACCTTCAAATACTTTTTTCCTGTGTGTTGTGATTTGAAAGAAGACTGCATCAAACACACAGGTGAAGAACTATGTTTTTTTAAACTAAATTAAATTACTATGATAGGTTAAGTTCATCGGTTCCTATTGGTTGGATTTTTAGAAACTCTATCATATATGATCAGGACAATCACCATTTACATCCATAATAATAATGACCATAAAATAACTTATTTCACTGCAGGAATTTTTGCTGCTAAGCTAATTCATACATGAAAACCTACAAATCTATAGTTTATCAGTACTTAAGTCATGCTCTTCCATCTTCCATCTCTCCTCTGCTCCTGTCTCTCTCTTTCTCTCGTCCTTTATAACTCTCCCTTCGTCTCCTTCTGTCTACTGCTCATGTGAATGTTGGGTGTCTCTTAGAGACAGCTTGCTAAACGCCATGAGACAACTATACAACTGGCTTTATACAAATAAAACCTGACTTAAATACCACAAAACCATCTCCTGTCTTACCTGTTAAGATCGACGATATATTTGTGGACACTCTCAAAAGCCAGATAAAACCGAGACAGAATCTCAATGTTGTTCTCTCTGAACTCTTCATCCAGATCCTGAAGTTCAGGTCTGGCCTCCAGCTTCCCCTCATAGTACTCTGGACCCTGATGGAAAATAAGGGGTTTGTAATATTGCATTAATAAATCATACACATAGTAATGTGATACACATGAATATACAGAAGCCTTGCACAGCTTCTATTAAGTTTACAGTGTTGTACAGGCAGAGAGAAACTACACCCACTGGTTTCATGTACTTATTTTATGTATTTATATTTTATTTTATTTTATTTTATTTTACTTACTTATTTCATTTGCTTACTTACTTCAACTGACCTCTATCCATGTCCAACACCCAATTATCGTCACGTAAAAGAACTTCAGTCAGATATGTATAATATTTGTGATGATCTCGTCTCATTCATACCTTAAAGTAGCTAAAGTCACAGATGATATCTCCATATTTCTGCTGGTCACTTTTGTCCTTGAGCCTGAAAACTGCAGGGATGAAGTCAGAGAGGCGCAGGAGCTCAGCGATGATGGCGTTTCCCCTGGAAACTATCCTGAGGATGGCCTGGCCGCACAAGTTGTTCTCTGCCAGGAAGTCCAGCATGGCAGCAGGAGGTGTGATTTCACTGTTCATACATAGAGAAACAGCAGGTATAATTCAAGAAGCAAATGACGTCTCTTATTTCTGGTACTTAGAACAAGACGCCATGTAAGCTGAGCTATGACTTCTTCTGTTCATTAAGAAGTGATTTAATTAAAAACGTAGTACAATGTTATTTATATTCAGTTTTCCAAAATGTCGGTGAACTTCACCTATTCAACTATGGTACTTCCATTGAATGTCCACAAAACACAAATAAAACTTATATTGGGTAAAGATATATGTGCTGTTTGGTTTCTTAGTGAAGATAGACGTAATCTAAACATTACATCGTCGTGCATTCATAATGAGCAGACTAACGTTAGCATTTAGCAAGCTAGTTACCCTGATTAGCCGCAACACCGTGGACGTTGTATGTAAAGCGGCAAACATATCATCGTGAATTACCTGTAAGTGTGCAGATGGTTTAATTCAAATGGATTGTTGAGACAGGTCTAGACTCTGGATTCTGTCCCCCCTGTTTACTTCCTCATGACCAACCACATGACTGCGACCCCCAGTGGGTGCGTTTGATCCTGGTCACTCAGCGCGCCGGAGAGGGGGCGGGTCTGTTCTTAGTAGATTGACATTAAAAAAAAGTTATGTGTTGTTGACCATGTATGTAAAACAACATACATTTATCTGAATAAAATGTTAGCAGAGCCTTGTCCTGTCAACCCAAATCTGCCTCTCATTCCAAATAGGAAGTTATGCGTGTATGTTCCTTTAGATGGCGACAAAGATCCATGTCATTCATCACATCAGCTCCACAATATCGTGCCTGTGGAGGCTGATGTGTCTCCACAGGGGGCAGACTATGTAGATTAGGAGTTCACAAAAAGGAAACCAACTTACACTTGAAGACATACTACATCCTGCAGAAAAACTAAAATGAGCCGCCAATATCCCCTAAAATCTATTCAGGTCTCCATAGAGGCCTTTACTTCAACTATTCAATATTCAGATTAAGTAAAAAATACCTAACAAACTTTTCTGGATCTTCCCAACTTCTGTGAAGGAAGAGTGTTCAATCTGCCTCAAGTGTACTTCACAAACTCACTGAATCAGACTTTTATTGTCAGTAAGTGTCAGGCGCTTGCAGTCATTTCCTGTCGCTGTGTTAATGACCATCATGTTTGCTTGACCGGTCACCTCTTTGTGTGGTGGTGAGGGAGCTTTCATCTTCATCCTGTACGCGCTCTGGTCAGTTGTCTTTCATATGCTGAACACATGGGCCTTTGCTGCAGAGTGCACATCTGCTTTGTGTTTCCTTTTCTTAATAGCACATTTACTTGGTTCAATAATGTGCTTCTTATCTCCTGAGCCACTGGAGCACCATTATTTCATTGAATTAATAGCGCAGACAAGGCAGAAAGACAGACAGGTGCAATTTAGATTCATAGAGGGCCTCCACATTGACCCGGCTGTCCACAGACTACACGCGGCGTCGCTGCGGCCTTTGGATTTATTACCCGTTTACTATCGCACCAAGGTCACATTCTCAGCAGCACATGGGTCGCTGTATTGGCTTCCTGGGAAGCATCATGAAAGGGTTTAACTAATGAGGGCTCCTACTGCACACCTTTATTAACCTTCTGGTGCCTCCAGGGGTTTCGCTCCTTGTTACCGTGATTGGTGGGTTAGTTTTTAGTCGAATACTACATATACATACAAGCTGGTTGGCTACACCATTTGGTGATGAAATCTCATATCGCGGTGTGCGACTCACAGTGTCTTTTCGTGTTATTGACAGATCAGTGACCAAACGTTCCCCTTCGATGGTGCCCATGAAGAGCTCTGACAGATCCCACTTCTCATTCCACGGAGTCACATGGCGGTCATCGACTGCCCGCTCAGGTCATTATCATATGTCAGTGGAACCCTTCAACTGTCTAGTAAATGGTGCGCGGGCTCCCTTATGGGCTAACAATGCAGCGCATTTCTTCAAAAGGTTATTACAGGCACTAAAAGGCAACACGGCAAGTTTATTCATATGACACCTTTCAGCAGACATCCATTCAAAGTGCTTTAAGGCTTTCAGGTTCTCTGTATGAGGCAAATGGTCAGTCTGAGGACATTTTGTATGTATAAATGAGTGTGTGTGTGTGTGTGTGTGTGTGTGTGTGTGTGTGTGTGTGTGTGTGTGCACCACTGACTCACTATTCAGCTGTGGTCTTGATAAAACCTTTTCATGTCGGGGAACTTTCACACCACTGTGAACTGCGCGAGGTGATTAAAGGCTGTTCAATTTGTAGTCCGGTCCCTCTGCTCTTCTTTCTCATTGATCTTTTTCAGGCCCTTGAAGTGAGAGCGGCACGCAGCGCGCCGCTCTCATCGGAATACGACACAATGCTCCAGCTCCTTCTATTGCATTGCTCCTGTGTCAGCGGCTGTTCCCTGAATTCATGAGCGTTTTTCAAATCGAATTAGAGCTACAGTTAGCAGTCATGTATAGCATGTATTTAATTAGCTTTATGTGATTAACTTTGTTGTGTTGCATGTGATGTTCCCCTTTGAATTTGATTATGCTTTTGTCAGACAGCATGTATGAACATGTGTGGATGACTTCATGTTAGGCACATGATGTACTCAGAGTGCTGAGCTACACAACACACGGTGCATCTCAAGGGGAACGAGTACAACCACTGCTATTTACGTTCTCTCTTACAAGAGTAATTTACTCAACACCATACAAGTGTGTTTAGCATTTGTTATGAAAGGTCCATTTTTATTTTACGATGTTTAAATAATTTCACAGCCCAAGCTCGGGGTTTCTGGGGGGTTCATACAGTTCAATTTTTCCATGTATTCACCCACATGAAGCAGACTAAAATATTGTATTCTTGTATTAGGGTTATTCATCACTGACCTGCCTTAATAAAGACACCAGCATGCACCATCAGAAAAATACTCCCGTAATATAAACTGGCATTAGAACTATTTTTATCAAAAAAGCTCAAAAGCTCAAAAGCTTTGTAAATATTTTGTATGTCCTTGTCATTTCTATAATGTGATTACACACAAACACAAAGAGTTTGCATCTTTTCGCTTTGACTCTGCATCAGGCTTTATTTGCATCAGACACAGCAAACGTAAAACAAGAATTTATCCTCGTCCCCTCCAGAGTTCTCCAATAAAACCCAAGGAGAACTCACTATCACATGATGTGCCGGGATGAGAAAATGAAAACGCTTTCTGGGGCTAACAAGCGGTTTCATTACAGGTAGCAAAGTCAGCTTATTATTGAAATGCTCTTATATCACATTTGATCAGGGAGCAGATGTCTTTTTATTGCAAGTCATTACTGCTGTCACGCTTATTAGCATATAAATGATTTTTAGGCCAACTGAGACTGTAAAGTTATTGCATCGTAATTGAACCTGATCTCTACTCTGTGTCTGAGATCACACAGACACACACACACACACACACAAAGTGGTTACAGTCATTTGTTTTGTTTTAGAACCAAAATTACAAGCAGCAAAAGACAATGACTTTGTTGTGTTGATGAACTATGACTTAACTGATCATCAATGATCACCTTTACACAGATAGAATTAGTGAAATAATAATAATAATAATAATATGATAATAAGTAGATTTACAGTATTAAATGTAAATGCAATGCAGTATGTCTTTTTTTATACCACTTTGGTCTAGAATGTCTCAGCAGTCTTGTACATGACGAAGAAAGAGCACCTATCCATCATTTATTGCACTCTGAACATATCATTTATATGTAGGGTGTTAACAAGGTAACCACATTTGCCGCTGCTACTTGGGTTAGTGTGACAGATAGAAACAACTCTCAAGTATCAACAGGAGGTTATTATAGATCAAACGTTTAGACAAACACTTCGGTGAGCAGGTACAATATGAAGACTTGAACACTGCAGATCTCCACCAGGAAAGCGTTGCAGAGGGAGGAGCTACCTGGCTCTGTTCCAAGAGCCAGGTAGAGCGGGCTGGTGTGTGGTGGTGGGTGGATGGGGTCTGATGGATACTGGGGGATTTAAGGGCGCAGAGGGAATTGTGGGTGAAGTGGAGGATTTTGTATGAACTGACTGTGAGCCAGTGAAGATGGATGAGGGATGCAGGGAGCTGCTGTGGCTGAGGAGGCTGAGGAGCTGGACACACTCCATGCTGGAGTGTGTCCAGCTCACTAACCCACTAACCTGGCCAGGACTCCATTGCAATAATCCTGTTGGGAGGTGATGAAGGCACAGATGAGGTTGTCAGTGATCAGAGAGTAATAGATGTGGAGGGTGCTGATGCTATGGAGGCAGGAGAAGTTGAATTTAGTTATGAAACTGTAATTTTTCAGTTTGGGATGTCTACTGTCACATAGCTGCTATAAGATAGTGTCTTCACATTAATCTGCTATCAAGCTGTTATTCACAGATTAGAGTCAGTCTATCTCTTCTCACACCACTAAGCCATTGTGTGAATTTCTCTTGGGATATAAATGAAGTATCTATCTATCTATCAATCTATCTATCTATCTATGGTCTATGTATCTAAGCGTATGTCTGAAATAGCAAAATATTCTGCTCTTTTTTTGGAAATACTGTGAAATTATTCATGTTCCCACAAGGGAACGTATGTATCGTATATTAAATGTCCATCTATTTAAATCTCTGAGGGCACGATTCTACATTGAGACACTGACACTTCCATTTGTCAGTGATCCCGTCAGCTCGCTTTTCGTCCTGACACTCTCTGATGTGATTTGTACATTTTAGCATCAGCACAGAAGGATGAGGCTCCTCAGCAAGGCTACCCAACTCGCTCAGGAGGGAGCAATTAAATTATCGCATCCAAGGCTGTGCTCCATCACAAACATGTTCACATGCAGACACACACACCCACACACACACAAATAAGTCACACAGTCTGTTCTGCTTCTGTTTATACATCATATTTACACGTATATTCCATTAGCCATATAGAAGGCAGAGTCACATTACTTGACAAAAATGAAATCAGTTACCCTGAGATGTTTTCAGGAGAAAATAATCAGTCTTCATTTGACTTATTAAATGTTGACTCGCTCACTGAAAAAAAAAAAAAAACTATGCTGACCTAGGAGCGTGCAAATTAGATACTGGCATGAGTGTTACACATTGGGAGTGCTGGCCCTCCTTGGTCTTCCTGCTGCTACAGATCTGGCCAAAGCTCAGCTCAACGAGCATGATGCAACAGCAGGAGACAGCATCTCTGTGTCCGCATTTAGCTGAAAATAATAGCTGGACAAAAGTAGAAGCTGTAGATTTATTTCTATATTTATTCTCTTTTTTACCATGACAACCAGCTGTCTGCATCCTCAGCTTACTATCATCACACTGGGTTTGAAGTGAGGTATAAATATAACTGTAATGGATGACGTACAACATTAATTATCAGAGAGGGAAACTGTCAACACTTCTGTGCTGATTGTCAATGTAAAAGAGCTTGATGTAGCCTGACACATCTGATCACCAAATCTGAGGAACATCCATCCATATCGGTCACAACTCTGCTTGTAAACCGGTTCAGAGGATGAAAGTGAAAAAATCCCAGGGAGCAGCAGAAGCCATGATAGAGAGAGGGAAGGGGCAGGATTGGGTGAGAGACAAAGAGACAACGGGAGGAGACAGCAAATGAGGAGGTGGCCATCATGTCCCTTCCCGTCTTTGATCAGTGGTCCATGGGGAACCGAGGCAGCACAGATAGCTGGTCCAGAGCTCCTGAGGAACGCATGCTCACATTCCTCCTTCCTCTTTCCCCGCTTCTGCAAAATCCCATCTTGTCTTTCAGACCACAGCAGCTGTGAAAACACATTGTGGCTCAATACATGCCAGAAACAGCCTGGCTAATACATTGCACTGCCATTGTCCTCCAGGTCCTCATTCATCGGTGCTGTGTCTCTCTGGGGCCTCTGTTCATTTTCCGCCACATTCTGTTTGAAATAGGTGAAAAGTTCAGTGATCGATTGGAACTTTCTGCAGAGTGGTCAGAGGTCATGTCCTGCTACAGATCAGTTGAAAGATATTTGAGAAAGAGAAAAACATTCATTTAAAGTAAAATGTGGCCCTGGGTGGGGACTCAAACTGCCTTTAAAACATGGTTTCAGTCATTAATATCTCTACCGGCTTAACAAGGTGGTTCAGCCCTTTAACGTCGACAGTAGGGCTGCAGATACAGCCACACTAGCATACTTTCAACTATAATGAAGTGACTCTTTGCATCTGAAAAATGTTGACATGAATGTTGCACTGTGAAGGAGGAGCGAGGAGAAGGAGAAAATGTGGAGGTGGATGGGTTCCTGAATGTTAAGAACAGCCATGTCGCTGTCAGTACGGTAATCCCATTCACTCTGTTGCCAGCAGCCATTACTGTAATGACAGCAACTTGAATGTGAAATGCAACTTCTCAACTTTCATGAACCAATCAACAGTTTCTCCTTCTCGCTAATTCTTTACCCTAGGTATGGGAACCAAGTGCAATTACTCAGCTTTCAGCAGATAGATAGATGCCTTTATTAATAACCAAGAGAGACTCTCAGTAACATAATAAAGTCAAAGTAACCGTTAGATGAGAAGAAAGGATATGTGTACTTTTATGGTCTGTGCAGTAATGGCCTACGATCCAAGCATGTCTCCATCAGGAGACAACTTAAGAAACTTAGAACTTTGATAAGATCATGTATTAATCAGCCTGTTAGTCACCTTCCTATCGTCAAAGAACCATAAAAACAGTGTTCATTTAAGAATTCAACAAACTATATATAATAATATTTTCAGATTATTTGTGTTTAAATGACCACTGTGGATTACTCCGCTCGAGGATCGCTGGTTGTGTGTAACATTTGTATTCTTCATGTATGTCCAATGTCTTTCCACAACCAAACAACAAAATCTCAGCATTGTGGTGAGTGAAAGCATGACGGCTCCTCCACTCTTCCTCTCTCTCCAGACGGGAAGGGTTGCACCTGAAGCTCCGCCCGTCTCGGGTGTGCCCGAAACCAATGGAAACGCACCGTGCGCAGCGTGAGAACGTCACATCATCATCATCAGTCGTCCTGCTGGAAGCACCGTGCCGCTCTGCCTGCAGTCCCCACAACACCTCTTGTTTTAATGTCTGGGAGCCGCCACTCAACTCTGCTTGCCATCGGAGAAATTTAAGGACAGACTACACTTTTCGGCTTCATGAGTAGAGCAGAGGACAACCTGACGAGGAGACATGGTGTGTGAAAGAAGAGGGGAAACTGCCCGGATGTCTTTACTTCCAACCAGCGATAAAGCTACTTTGATGCGCCCGGTTAGCTAACAAGCTAACCGGGAATGTTTTCCCCAGAAATTACTCCGTTAGCTTGCTAGCTAGCTAATTCGAGATATAGTGGAAGTAAATGGTTCTGAAGCTACTTTTATCATTTGGTTGGTCTATTCATAGAAGAGTCACAATGTGTGACACCGGATATGAACAACGTTTAAGGCTCCACTGTATGCTTGCTTGCTAATTCCGCGGGGGACAATAGTTGACTGTCCGGGCAACAAGTCTGCCACTCTCGGCAGCCTTACACCATCAAGTTTTCCCGAGTGTTTGTAGTGCTTGTGAGGCTGGTTGTTGTCGCTTCGGAATGAACAGCCTGTGTAGAAATTGAACACGTCGGGGAAAAGTAAATGGAATTCTTCCTAGGAGGAAGGTAGTGGTGATAATCACGGTTATCAGTTGTTGAACAGGAAAAACTTTCGCCACTTTATCACGATTATTGACGAAGAGACGAGGTGGATGAACTTTATAAATCGCCCACATGCGTTGGATCAGTTCTCGGACTTGTGAAAGGCATCTGAAGCAGACGGTGGGAGACGTGCAGCCCGAGGGAAGATGGCGGAGCGTTCCCACAGGAGGTGAAACCAGAACTTGGGGACTTCTCGGATTTATCGCCAGACATCTGATCGCAGATCGTAGGACACATGCAGGCCAAAAAACGGTATTTAATTCTTTTCTCAGCCGGTGCTTGCCTCATCCTGTTGTTCTGTTTTGGGGGGATACAAGTCCCATTATCCAGACGCGGTCCCAGCCGGCATGATGACCGAAATCTCGGTCAGTCCCGTTGGCGTAGATCACCGGCGGCAGTCCAGCCGTTCAGCGCCCGGGATCAGGACGAAGTTGACGGACACATATCTGCAAGACGGAGGAGGGATGCAAACTCAGGCGTTTACTCTGGGAGACGCTGCAGAATGGAGTCCTGCTTTAACTTCTCTCTTTGTGAGAAGAATGGATTTAAAGTTTACATCTACCCTCAGCAGAAAGGGGATAAGATGTCTGAGAGCTATCAGAATATCTTGTCCTCCATTGAAGGGTCCAGGTTCTTTACACCTGACCCAGGACAGGCATGTCTGTTTGTCCTCAGTCTGGACACTTTGGACAGGGACCAACTTTCACCTCAGTATGTGCACAACCTGAAAGCAAAAGTCCAGAGCCTTCCTCTCTGGAACGATGGTAAAAACCACATCATTTTCAATTTATACTCTGGCACCTGGCCTGACTACACAGAGGACCTCGGCTTCGACATAGGCTTCGCCATGTTGGCTAAGGCCAGCATCAGCACAGAGAACTTTAGGCCCAACTTTGACGTTTCCATCCCTCTTTTCTCTAAAGATCATCCAAGGACAGGAGGTGAAAGAGGGCACCTTAAACACAACACAATCCCCCCTTATAGGAAGTATATGCTCGTTTTCAAGGGAAAGAGATACCTAACTGGGATAGGTTCCGATACAAGGAACGCTTTATATCACGTCCATAACTCTGAGGATGTGGTCCTCCTCACCACCTGCAAGCACGGGAAAGACTGGCAAAAACACAAAGATGCACGCTGTGACAGGGACAACTCAGAATATGACAAGTAAGTACGTTCACTGTTGCAGGAACAGTATGTCTTCACTGCCATGAATTGTGTGTCCATTTGTTTTGTATTTATGTCTGTCTATATAAATAGAAATTCTACTTGCTAATTTCGTGACGGGAGCCTGATGTTTAGGGAAGCCACGGGCAATGTTTCTTGTTTATGCGTTATCCAGTGTCACATTATGTAAGCTGCAGAACGTTCTAGAGTCCACGATCAGTGATTAGGAAATACTTTATTTACGTGGTGCTTTGTCACAGGACTACATCAACCAAATCCCACACCAAGAGGCAGTGTGGTGTGTGACAGTTTTTTACTCTAATTCTGACGATGCTCCATCTGTCTGCACAAGCTGCTGTTCAGCAGTGTACAAACCTGTTTCTTTTGCTCTCAGCCACAATTTTCTGCCTGAAATTCAACAGAAAATCCATGTCTCAGCAGGACAGGGATGCTAAACTTTTTTTTTCAGTCGATATGAGTGATAATTCTAATTACCAATTATTACTAATTACTCTAATTAATTAATCACATTGTTTTTACACCTGAAGCTGCCTAGTTGGTAAAGCATATAAATAGATAAATTACTAATCTAGACAAAGTGTCAGAGAGCAGGGATCAAAGCTGGTTTAAGCGTGACATGTAGCCATATTTCTAAAAATTGTTGGGAAAGTCAAATCCAACTTTGTCTCATTTTAATTGCCCTGTGGAAGGCCCACATTCACCCCTATTTGTGAAATGATGGGCCAAAATGTAGGGAAAAATAATGTACATGTCTTATTTCATTCAACATTTTCACTGTTTCCACTCTGTTTGTTCTCCTGTTGTTTCACATAGCGATTAGAGAATGGAGCAATGTTTTCTGTTGCTCATATTATAATGTGGGTGAGTCTGAATTGAAACCCACACATCACAAAGCTAGAAGCAAAGGCAAAGTTCAGAGGGAGCGCTGCACGGGAGACTAGCACACATACACGAGAATTATCTTGCTTTTGATATCAAGACAGTGGTTGAAAGAAATGTAATAACGCTAATATAAGCCATCACTCAGTGATTGAGTGCAGCAATACATCTAACCATAACAAACAAGACCAGCTAAACAACAACACATAACAGAAACTTGAATCATCTCTGGGGCAAATAAAATAACTATGCTTCTGTGACATGAAACCAGAGTCCATGTGATGCAAGTGTGCCTATATAAGGCTGCTGAGTGTGCCGAATATAAAGACATGTACATCAGATGGCTGAATTTAATTGTTGAAAGCAGCTGGAAAAAATGTGTATACCTATATTAACTTACTGTTTGTAAGAGTTGAATAAGAGTTCTACAGTGCTGTGGATTAGGGCTGCATGATAAATCATCTTTTTCATCATTTATGTGATAAGAGCATGTGTGATTAATCTTATCGTAAAAACTGTCTAAATGGGGTAAAATCCTGGTGTTACAAAGCATCTCTACCACTGACCATGGACTAACGGCACACTAACATAACATGAAACTCCATCGTGTTGTGGTTCATAGACACAGGCACACACATATACAGTATACCCAGAGAGAGTGCACTGACACATAACAACAACAGTGCAACAGTGAGTGCGCACACAGACTTGCCAGAAGCACAGTGATGCTGTCAGCTCACTGCCAACTGTGCAGGTATACGCCACAAACATGTTCCCATCTACCGTCACAAAGTATTGTTAACACGAGTCTGACAATCATCGCATATTTTCCTCACAACATGCAGACCGTTAGGGATGCAATATATCACATGCATCATCAGTGTTCACTTGCGTTGTTGACAGTAGAATCATATTCATGGGGCCATTGAAGATTCACATGTCTGTGTCGATTGTGCATCTTGTACATTGCACACTAAGGTACGTGAAAGTTGGATGTGTGAGGGAGTAACCAGACTTGGTTGCTCTGTTCTTTCATGGCCATAGTGAAACTATGACTTGTTTAATCACCAACCCTATGGTGTAACCCTATCCTTGTACCATGTCACATGCATTCACACACCTCTTGAACATGCAACAGGCAACAAGTTATATTGCTCAGCTGCATTGCCTCCAAAAGTTGTCTTCTGTGCCCAAATGTGGTAAGTGAACTGGCATCTGAGCGTTGGCCAGTGGGGTTCATTTTGTGTCCCCCCAGGCTGTGCTGTGTTGTTACTGGTCACTGCACGACACTGGGTCTGGCTCTTTGGAGCGGATTAGTGGGGACAAAACCCTGGTGCCAGCAAGGGGAAGCCACTCTGCCCCTGTTTGCTCAGTCATTTCCCAGACAAACCCAACTTCATGAGCCAGGAATGCCCTGGCCCCAAACCGTGCCCTGTGTGACCCCTTCATTGTTAGGGGACCTGCTGTGATTGACCCCCGTGTCAACTCCTTTTTTCCCCTGCTGTTGTCAGTTATTCATTTTCATGAAATGTGTGATTAGGAGCTCCAATCATAAGCTGTTTTTTCTACTGGGATGTTTAATATGTTTGTTTGGTATTGATCCTCTGAGGATTCTCCTGTTAGTGTCTGTCTTTAAAGATTATCAGCTCAGGAGTTTCATTTATCATTGGCTCAGCAGAATAACAGTCTCCCTATCAGTCTTAAGACATGAGCTATCTGCTCTCTGTCACTCTTCCCTTGCCTCTTCCTGCCAGCTCAGTGTTTGCTGCCAAGTGCTGCCAGTGAGTGATTGCACACAGTTAGATGGGTGGCATCAGAGCCACAACCCAAAAGAAAAAATAATCCTCCTGTTATTAAGTAGCACTGGGGGGAAAGCAGGCTTTGGGTATCTCTCTAACCCTCGTCAGCTCATTGGTTCGTTCGTTCATTGGTTCTCCGTCCTCCATCCTCGGTAATCCACAGCAGCAGGCTTTTACCTGATCCCCAGTCCAGTACAGAATACCTTCTAAACGAAGCAAAATTAATTAACATTCTGACCTCACATTGTTTTACATCGGTCGAGCCCAAGCATTCAACTATGTCTGGAAGTTTGTCCAAAAAATACAGGTCATGAAATGTGCCAAGGATTTGTATTGGGGTTGTTCGTTCCAGCTTATGTTTAATGGATCTGTATCAACTGTGAGAAAACAAATCACTGCAGGATTCTTGCTTTCGGTGCTCTTCTTCTTTGTATTGGCTGCTTAGCTCGTATTTTTGTTTTAGTGCGATCTTGTATTGCAGGAGAACTGTACATGATTGGTGCTTGGGCTGACTGTGAATCAATTCTGAGGTTGGCGGCTTTACTCAACAGAGGTTTTTCATATGTCTGTTGTGTTAATAATTACTGTATATTGGATACTCACTACTTAGTTACAATGAAGATTTGACATAAAAAGATATATACACACACAAATGTCCACTTATGTGCAGGGCTATTGACACAGAAGAATTAGAGAATTATTATTGTGGCCTGAAAAATAAATATACTCTTATGTAAACCGTGTATCTGGTCTTTCAGAAGGCCTATGAAGAGATATTTGCATTTCTTTTTTTCCTTTCTTGACTAAAAAATAACTCGTCTCTTTGCACACTGGACCATGAAAATCCTATCATTACACTGAGCTTCTCAGTGAGTCTGTTTCTAATTGGATGGGTTTCCACTTCTGCAGTAAATCCAAAAGGTTAACATTATGTCAGGATGGGACTGACATGACTTATTCATCAGTCCCCAAAAGCTGAATTATTTTCAATTTGGTAATCACATCCAGACCTGTTCTACATCCCTGGCCTGGCATCGAGCTGTGCGGGGCTTTCCAAGGGAATGAGTAAGGGGCCAGAGATGTGGGTGGGACAGTTGCCAAGGAGATTACTATTTTCTTTTGCATGATGATTGGATGTTGGAGATGAGCGTGTCTGACTTGTACAGAGCTGTAAGCATGCTTGTGGTCGGAGTAGGCTGCTTGTGGCAAGGTGTGACAAGCTTAAAGGGCCTGAATATGTTGGTGCTTTAAGGGACATCATTTGTTTTTCACATCAGCTAATTTTAGAATTTTACATATTTTGTGAACTTGTAGGTGTATGGTAATTTATGTAGGACCATCTCCTCTACATAAAGGGTATTTCAAAAATCCCAAGTTGTTTGGATGAAAATGAATTTGCAGTGTCGTAGTAGTTTGTGCCATTCGTGAGTGTATGACCCAAGTTTTACTGTTCAGTCGCCCAATGGGTCAGACAGTGCAGTCTGTGGTCTAACTGGGTGGAAGTAATAGTTTCTTTGCCCGGCTGTGGCTCTTTGTGCAACAAATCCCTCTTATTCTCTCCCACTGACAACAAGGATGTTGTGACAGAATGAATACTGGTTCTTACCATAATTACCATGTAATTTTTGTGTAATAGTTGAGACTTTATTTCCCGGATGCCGGCTTGGCATGATCATTGGGTTTTGATTTACAGTGTAAGGACCATGTGTGGTCTGTTTGAAGATGGCTTTTTTGTGTCAGTAGAGTACTTGAGTGTGATTTTTGTGTATTCAGGCTGACTTTCAGCAAAGTTTGTATGTTCCATATTACAGTTTAAATATTTTTAACATGCCTTTTGTTATGTCTTTATGTTTATTGGTATTGAAAGGAATTTATGCATAAAATCAGTCAGCTTTATTGGCCAAGTATGTGTACAAGGAATTTTAACCTGGTTACTATATAGCTCTCAGTGTATGAAAGACAGACAATATTTTTATGACAAATGTGGAAATAGTGAAATAGGAAAAAGAAAAAATGGCAAATTTCTTAAATATATATTCATATAAAAAACAAATACCTCTGATGTACTTCAGCATTGAACAGTGCTAGTCAGAGTAGTAAAAATGATGCAAACTCAGTATTGAATTGTACAAATGAAAGCGGTGTCCTGACAGTCTGTCTTCATCCCATGTTTTACATAATAAACTAAACACGACAGTGATGCTTTCGTTAAAAAAAGGTCATTATCATTATGAAATTGTGTCTGCTTGACTCCTCTTTTAGTGAGACATTTTCCTATGTGTGGAGGTTGTTTGTGAGACATGGGAATATTAAGTCATTTTAACTTAAGATATTTTTGTTTCACTTAATAGAGGAAAAAGAAGTGTTCATGGACTGAAATGCTCATATTTTTTTACATTTTTTAAGTGTACTTCAGTATGTCCTCACCTTGCTTGTTCAGTGGCTGGTTCCCATTGGGGGAATGTGGTCACATTCTTTTAGCAGTGTGGATGTGAATGGGACCTGTGCCAGAAGGAGCGCTTACTCAGTAGATGTGCTGTGTGAAGGTGGTAGCAACTACTCCTTTATGCCTTTAATTACTATAACAACTAAACATTTTGAAGGGCCTACATATGGGCCAAACATCACAATGTTTGTTTGCCTGGAAGATGTCAAACATACAAATCCACTTTGTCTTGCTGCATTTGTTACACTTTGTTACCTTTGTTAATAGGAACAATGGGTCTTGATTCACAAACAGAGCAGGGAATTTGGTTCATAGGGCTCTAGAGATGCATGTAGCATTGCAGTCTGATGCCTGGTGTGATATGCATTGTTAAAAGATGTCTACTTGTTACTGGATCACTACCAGAGCTTGTGAATACCAGGTGTGAGCAGGACATGCTTCTGGCATCTGCACTCTGAGCCTGTGAACAAGCCTGTGCCACAGCCAAAGGAGAGCAGAAAATAAACAGCAGGAGGCAGTTCAGATGTAATTTTAACCTCAATCTGAAAACCCTCTCACAGCTTGTTTCCAATTAAGAGGCCCTGCCAAGTGAGAGAGTTTGAGGGGTAGAGAGGCATAGAGGAATGGGAGACAAACTGTGTGAGTGAGCTGGCGGGAGCACGGGAACACAAAGAGACAATCTGAAAAAGTGAAGGCAAAATGGAAAAAAAAGAAATGTCAGTCATCCAGCAGTGAGAGCAATAGCTGGCTAGGTGCTGACATTGGTTTACTCTGTGTATTTATAGACTCACAGGGTTTTAATCCTCAGTACTGGCCAAAGCCCCTGGCAAAGGGCTGATAGCCAACTTGATGCAGACTTTTCAGAGCTTGGGGAAAATTGTAATTGTCGAGGACAGTGCTGGATCTTCTGTGCATTAACTATAAGTTGTGTTTTCCCACATTTTTACTGTTTCCAAACTTAAATATCAGAACTTTTTGCTCTGTGTTTCAGGATATACTAACATGTAATCCAACCCGTCTTCTGACGGTCTGATCTTCAGTTCACAGTGCGCCTAACCAAGCTTAGGAAAGGCCTTGAACGATTCCAAAATAAAAACCTAAATGCCATTATACAAGAGCTGAAACAAACATTCCTTGGTCTCCCCGCAGTGTCTCTAGTCTGTCTACATTTTCTCACATTGTAAACATAAGGGTAAACGCTACAGCTCCCGTACACAGAGCCATACATTTCTCAAACTTGAACTCAAGAAAGTGCTCACAGAAGCAAACTGATCAGATCAGATTTTTAAGATACAGTGATAACCTTCTCAGTCAGGATTTCCGGGAAGTATAGAACTTGGTGGCATACATATCTTTCTGATAAATTTTTCTGTTTGATGCTTTACGATACAGTGCTGAGTTTGCTGGCGAGTAGATCAGTTACGGTATAAGCAGGGGTCAATGATGTTGTGAGAGGAACAAACCAGCAGACAGCGAAGGATGTTGGTAAACCACAAAACCACTCAGCTCTGATTATATGTTTGAATTCATCCCCACTGGCCAATAATCAGTCGCCTGTTGCGACCACACACACGGAAAATGTGTGAGTCATTTGTGGTCATTGTACAGGTGAAAGTCTAAAAGATACGAAAGTGTTTCTGTGTACCAGAAGGAACTAGTTATAAGTGACTCGTAAGAGCAGTTTGATTATTGTAGCGTATCAAATGAACACTAAACTAAACTTACCTCTCCGCTATATTGTGCTGTCAGTTAAATTCTGTATCACTCCTGAGTGTGGTATAAATCCCACACTGTTTGACATTTTGTACACAGGCCTCTCATTTCCCAAGGCCTTGTCTGAGGCTGTAAACAAGTTGAATACCACAGAGGAAACCACTGCCGCTGTCAGATGCTGACAACAAAGGGCTGAACTGATCCTCTCTCAATGCTGTGATTGGGAACAAGTGTCCTACCTTTGTCAGCTGATGTTTATGTTTTGTTTATAGTTATGTTCCCTTTGGTGCTGGCGTGTCGACATTATGTTGCTATTTTTTTCTTCTACAGCTGTACTGTCTATGGATTGTTTTACTGTAGCTAGGTCAATTTTTGTAATCATTTGTAGTACATTATGTGCATAGTGGATTCTCTGCCTGATGAGCCCAGAGTAAGAGGGATTTACTCTGTTTGAGTCTTGATGGCCCATAGCCGTGTGTAAGGTGGTGATGCAGTTTCCTGCAGAGCTTGACGATTATGAAGTACTCATACATGAGTGACATATGGTAAGCGATATAGTGCAGGGAAGCGATACCAGATGTCCTGCATTGTCATTTTACATGACTGTCATAGGTTACTGTACAAAGCGGAGTGTAAGGAAATGTGACTTGACTGCAACTGAAATCGAGACTCTAATGGCTGACGTATTGATTTCAGTCAAGTAATTGACCTGTGAACAGTATCGTCTGCTTCTGCCTCATCCTGGTGACTTTGAGGCAGCTTGGTAAAAAAAGATTTATGACTGAATGAGTAACCAGAAACTAACTGGATAGTTAGTTTTTTTTAGAACTGTGCAGATTTGTTTGATTTCTTTTAGTGCATACAATTGAGTATAATGATGTGCAATGATGTATTTACAGGAAATTACATTTTACATGCATTATTGTGTGGAATTTTTTTGTTGCACCAGTGAAGATAAGAATAAGAATAAAGAGTGGAAGAAAATGTATTTGTGAGGACTATTCTGCAGCAAGCAGTCTGAACAGAGTGATTCTTCTAACAATAGACAATGTTTTTCTTAAACAGTCCTGTTCTTGTGCAGACAAGATGTGCATGTACCCATTCAAACATTTTTTGGATGATGCGTGCATATGTGGGTTAGGCTGGCACGGTTCCGTCCGCACCGTTGCACCCAAGCTTCGGTTAGAGATAAACTAGGTGCTAGGTGTTCAGGGACAGTGTGGTCGGAAAAACAACAAAACCCTAGCTGTGTAAACAAGTGAAGTTAAACAGTAGAAAGAAGAATTTTTCCATTATAATTGTTAATTCAATTAGGATGTATTTGTGATGTTACTATACATACATATACCGGTACTGTACCTCCGAGCATGGCTTAATAACAGAAATAAATCAAGAAAGAGGAAATGATGCTCATTGCCTAAATGATCAATGCAACATGCTGTTTTATTGCGGGAGAACTGATCAAGAGGCAGGGAGGGAAAAGGTAAAGAACCAAAGACCAATAAGCAGAGCAGATAATGGTATTTGTGTCAATAAGCTGCCATCAGTTCCCTCCCCTAAATAGTGTCCCAAAAGAGTACAATCTGTTCACCTCCCTATTGATTTCCATCTCATTTTTCACTCACAGGATGTATAGAGAGGGAGCTTGTGTATGTGAACAGAGACAATCGCCATCAATGCTCCCTATCCGTATTACTGATGCTTATCACATTGTCGTGTTTATTTCTCCCAGGGCAGTGCCATTTGTTTGCCATGGAGTTGCTCTATCTCAGCTCCTGTCCAGACAGGAAGATGTATGTCTTGTCCTTGGCAGCCATGTGTAGGTGATGTATTCCTCGTGGAATGTAGTGAGAGTGTAATAGGGAAAGGGATCTGCCCACGTGTCAGGCACAGAGTGTAGTCCGTTCCAGGGAGAGTTGTTTCATCATGTGGGGGCACACATCACTATTTCCTTGCTTACAAACAAGGCTCCACTGTTGCTACCAGCAGGGACTAGGGACAAGTTTGGTTCCAATTTTCAAATGTTTTTTATGTAACATTTGGCGGAAACTGCCCAAATGGTAATGCAGTGTGAGGAGTTTACAAAAATAAAAATAATTATGATTGACAAACATCTCAATTTTCAATCATGAATGTTAAATATGTCAAATATTTAACATTCATGTTTCATATCGGAATGCTGATTTTATGGTGTTGTGACAGTTGGGCCGAAGTAGTTGACCTTTTCCAGATCAGATAGCCATTTGTTCAAGAGGACCTTGGTACGTTTGTTGTTGACTTGATGTTGCCGAAATCAGAAATAAAGCAACTGGCCCTAGATTTCAGACTGTGGACCCTTAAAATTATATAAACTGTCAGAAGACAAAGAATTTCAGGGAGCTGACCCTTTCAACAAGTGTTTGCGTGACCCCTGAAGCCCATTTACGGAGCTGTAAAGTAAGTTGGTTGCTCAGTATGTCAGAGCTTTCTCAATTATCCCTCTTGTACAATGAAACATGTTGTGAAAGCTACATGCAGAATTAAGCTGCACTATAAAACCTAGGCCAACCAAATCCTAGGGGTTTTTAATCCTTCAGCCAGTGAGGAGAGTAGACCTGCCAGGCCTTCAGATATGCAGTTTGTGACTCTTGACTCAGTGCCACAAAATATCGTTTAATATTTCAGTGGTGATATTTGGAATTGAAGCGAAGGGGATTACAGTACAATAACACATATCTTGTATATATACAATATGTGTATATAGTTTCTGTAGATTTGGACAGAGAAACTGACTCATCATAAAGAGCTGGGCCACATGAATGTGATTGTCCTTGATATCCCCTCAAAGGTAATTTGGCAATACATCATCTCACCATGTGGGACCATGTTGTGTCAGTGTAGCCACACTTGGCAGCACTGGAATATTACCAGCCACCACACTGTGGGGCCTCGCTAGGTAGAATCAGCAGAACTTGGCATACAAACACACATGCAGATATTGCATAAGTCACTCAGAGGGATTCTTCTCTGTAAGAGATGAGGGCTTCAGTTGGCTCTGAGTACAGAATATATATAACCTCAGGATGTGGTATCCTACAACTCTTCTTTACTATGGTGGTGTTATTTATGTTTTTGCTCCTTAAAGTTTCTAAATATGAGATTTTGAATATGAATTTCCATTTATACATCTCATTGATTGTAAGCAACCTGTGCAGAGAATGAAGTCACATCTTCTCATTTGTTTGTAATCAGATCAACTGTGAGCTTTGTTTCAACTGCCAGTCCACAGTGAGTCTGTGAAATACAAAAACATTAAGATGACATCATTTGGATGATAGTTTTGTCCCCGTCAGCTAAGCTCCATGCAGTTAGAGCTTTCTCTCACCCTGGTGAAATCTGCAACTTTCCCTTGTGAGGTCGCAGCTACAGGGCAAGACAGGAAGGGGTGTCTTTGATCATGCCGCTGTTTAAACTAATTACCTGCCTGCAGCAGAAAGCAGTGCTGGCTGTGGAATTCATGATCAGTGGCTTCCGAGGACACAGAGGATTGTAGCTCCCACAGAGTATACTTTTCTGCAGTCTACTTGAGTTACAACTTTTATTCTATTTTTATTTGCCTATAAATCTGTCTTTGTGTTACATACTGTACATACCACATACGTTATTTTATAAGACAGTGCTGTAATCGATAAAATATGCCCCATTATGCTTCAGATCTGGGATTATTTTGTTGATATAAAATGTACATGAAAAAATATTTTTCCCCAGTGTAAATGAGAGCACCAATACCATCAAAATCAAATTGCAATGTAGTATTTAAATACTGTGAAGAAGTTTATTAGGCAGCAAGAAAATCAATGTAAAATATTTTATGGGGAAATAACTTTTGTTGGTCGTGAAAGAGTTTTGTGTGAGTTGAGGAAAAGAAATAAAATAAAAAGTTGATTACAGTTGTTGACACATCTGATGGTTAAAACATTTCCGTACAAAGGAGGATGAAAGTTCATACATGGTTCAAATTTTCAGATGGCGTGTTTGTCCTGAATGTGACAGGAATCCTATCATCCTCCCCTGCCCTCTTCTTGACCCCATGTGGTTATCAGTGTCCTCCATCATTTTACATACTGCATGGGTTGACTGTAATGGTTTTCATCATACTTAATATTGTAGCACTTTGTGTTAACCAGTTGGGTCTCATATAAAGATGTGTGTGGTGTGTCATGCTATTGGAGTAGGACCAGAGCGCCATCTCCCACAGTCATTACATTAGTGATGAGTGATCAGTGGCTTATTGTTGAACTCTATTCATTTTAGCCAGCTGGAGTGGGACTGCATTTGGCATTAACTTTACAAGTCTTGTTATTTGGAAAAGATATACATGTATTGATTTGAATATTTTAAACATGTATCATTTGATGTTTAAGAGTGCTTCGTCTAGCTGTGGAATACTTCACTGGATGTTGTTTCAGTGGTTTGACATAGATTTTTTTCATGGAAAAGCAGACATGTCTTTCATCTTGAGCAGCGTTAGCCAAGTGCCACAAATCTCTGCATATCGTGTATTCTCAGCTGCAACACTTTTCTCCCCTCATCTCCATTAGAACTGCCACCACAGTGTAATGTTTCTGTCACTGAAGCAGTGGGGCCTTCCTGCACTTTTGCTGTCTTGTAATTGTAAGATTGTCTTTTCTCTTGTGAGAACTAAAAAAAATCCCTTCTTTTTGGAAATTTGACTTGGCAAAATTTACAATGTTAGACTGAAGCGATTCTTCTGATTTCTTCTTCTTACTGGCAAATTGGATCAAATCAGTTTACTTTCTAAACTTTAAATTGGAAAATTTACAATTGTACATTATCAAATAGCTTGTTCTTGCATTTGAGTTTTATGCTTACTCTCTATTGCTGTAATTTATATTATTAAAAATAAATACGAGTTGATTAACTAATTAATAAACTGATGGGAAACAGGTAAATGGCCAACTCACTGATTTAGTACTATTATTCTCAGAACTAAGGTAGAACAAATGTAGAACTGAATGGATCAATAATTCAGTTTTCACCAGAAAGACCAAAACGGCAGCTAGAAATGCTGTACACATTTATTACACCATGTATTACACCGTGTATTGCTATACACCATTTATTTACACAATAACCAGTACATAGGAAACACACAGTGTGTAAAGTTACTATAGCTGACCACACTTTGTATCTTGTGCCTCGATTAGACTACACACGTTTTGGGTAATTTTTTTCCAGTTCAGTGTCAGGCCCAGTTATAAACGTCGACAGTGAAGAACATAACGTAATAAAACAGATGTATGTAGGAAACATGACAACACTTCGGGCTGTCCTGTTGTGGATTTTTATGAGTATGAATGATTGGGTAAACTGGATGGCTGGCTGAGTTTCTAAAAGAAAAATCTAAAATGGTGCAACTGATGATGACCATGAAGAGCAAATTCAGAGCTAGATTGTTGTCAAAACATGCTGGCTGAGCTTTACAACATTCTTGGAGAAGAGGCAAACCTTCTCTTAGTTGTGTATTGCTGAGGCAATTTGAGCGATATGAAGCTGCTAGTAAATCTACTTCTGCATACTACACACACACACCACAGTTTCCTTCATTCATGTAAACATGCTCATACGCATTGGTCCTGTTGATCTGCTTTTCCATCGCCCTTTAGATTCTGTCCCAAATCATAGCCACACACAAACATACAATGGCTTCTCAATCCAGGCATATCTGTGCCTCAGCAGTCAGGCTTTATCTAAATCCTCCCCTCGGCATGATGGATATTGGATCAGACAAAACCCACTAGTCCATTTGATGTTGAACTGATAGCAAACTCATTTGATAACATCCCTTAATTTGAATGAAGACAGACATTACAAAGCTACTTCTCGCTGTCTTGACTGTTTTTGTCATTGCTTTACAATTAAATAGAAGAGGCGTTTTGTCAGTTGACAGTTTACATTCTGCAGGGAAAAAAACAAAATGAATAAGAACAATAGATGTTCAGGAAAGAGACACTCGTACAGCTACAAAAAGAATGAACATATCCTTCATACTAATTTTTGCTGATTGTATTCCCATCTATCTTCTGTTCTCCTCTCATGTCCCCCTAATTCTGTCCATCTCACTTCCTATCCCTTCACCAATCTGATAATCCCTCTCACTGCCTCTCTCCACGTCCCTGGCATCCAGTTCCTCTGTCTTCTCTATCACATTCTACCCCTTTACATCCTTCTATCTCTTCCTCCATCCACCCCTGCTTGGCTTGGTTACAGAGACATTCCTGACCTGTGCTTATCTTCTTTGCAAAGCAGGCACATCAGCTCAGCTCTATCTCCAACTGAATTAAATTGTTGGCTGTTTCCGAGCATTCCTTCAAGCTCAGGGACCTTTTGACTGTATAAACATTTTCTCAAGTTCCACATTTGCAAATGCGCCACAGTAACTGACCATTGTGGAAAAAAGAAATCACCCTCAGCTGTTCCAGTACTAATTGTTATTCCATTAACAGCTGTCATTTCATTATCTCCTTTGTTTTGGTTTATGGTATCACCTACAGCAGGCTGAAGTATACAGTAGATTCCGGAGGTGGGAAATGCTTCTTTGAAATACTAAAGCAATCGGTGAAACTCTGCACCCCTTTTATGACGTGTTTTCTGGTTGAATGTTGAAAAATCTGAATGTCATGGCCAGGGTGTGTTTATTTGCGCATACTGCAAGTAAATGGAGGGTGAGTCTGACTCCATTTTGAAGAGAAATATTTTTAAGTGAAAGGTTTTAAGGCTCATGGTGAGATGGGGCCTTAGATGGACGACCACTGAGTGAGAGAACAAGAAAAACGAAAACAGTGATGTAAGATACAAAGCACAATAATTAGAGAAATTAATCCGGAGTCATGTGCAACTGTACTGGAGCTGGAGACCCTTCTGTGTGTCTGTTAATGTTTTATAATGTTCTCTTTGAACCCATTGACACAGGAGGGTGAGTGAGCCGTCTGTGCCTTCAGGAAACAAGTTTTTTTTTTTTTTTTTTACCAAAAAGCCATTTTGTTAACAGCCTCTTTACTTCCCTGACCTTACAGGTTGATTACAGTTAATCAACAAATATAACAGTGGAACGCAAGCTTCACCAGTTTGTGTAGTTAGTTTAGTTTCTATGAGAGTTTTCACCTTCTGTTTCAAAAAGTGTAGTTATTCCAATTTTCCTGTGTTTGTACATAAGTAACGCTTGTCCCCACCTGGGGCCTGTTAGTGTAAGTTGTTGATGTCTCCCTCCTGGTGTGCACTCTTTCCTTTGGAAAGGCAGCTTTGAGGGTCTGATGGTGTCTTGTGCCATTGAAAGTGTTGTGATGTGGGATGAGATCAAGACAAGTCTTTGTGTGTTTGTGTTGTGTGTGACATCGTAGCTTTGGGTGCTCCAACTGCATCAGTCTTGGGTACGACGTGTGGTTGTCAACTGCTGTTTTTTCATTGCTCCAAGCCTCATGTGATGGCACTCACATTCACTCGTTGCCTTTCAAGCTGAAATTCCTTTGGCCTGAAACCATAGTCCTGGCAACAGCCAACTGCCCAGCAACTTGGCTCAACTGTGACAGAAAAGAGGAAGCAGAAAATGAGATATGAAGTCTGTGTGGGATTGGAGAGTGGTGAGAGATTGGGTTAGTGCCAGAGCTGCCTTCATTTTCAAGTTCTTCTCAGGGAATTCTCTTGATTTTTGTGGCTGCCCCTGTCACCAAGATGAGTTACAGCAGCGTAATGAACTGTGGGAGTGTGTTAAAGTAGAACAGATCTATCAAATATTTAAAAGTACTGTTAAAACTCCATTAAACCACTGTCGAGCAGGACGCATTGAAGAATGCAGTAGTTTGAGGCCACAGTGGAGATGAGGTTCAGACCAGTTCAAAGATTATACATTGAAGGTTTCCATCTGCTCTGGTTTGTGTTCAAACTCCAGCAGTCCAGAAACTCTAAACAGAAAGTCATATGGTTGCAAATCTTTGGTCGTTGGTCAGACAGTGTATCAGCAGAAGGTGAGCATCTGGTAGGACAGCTGGTATTAATTTATGGAATATAATAGCACAGGCATCTTGTTGTAGAGGATGTGTGGTTCCGATAAGATTCTTCCATTGTTTATTGATGAATTAAAGTGAAAAGAGGCATTGTGCCCAGAGACTGGAGACAGTTCAGGACCCAACTCCCCTGCTTGTAGTTGAGCAATTCTTCCTTTAATTGTGGCCAGCACCTCGAGTTGTTGCACATGTGTGTGTGGTCTCTGGCATTTATTCTGGAAGACAATCACTTTGCCTGTTTCTTTGAGTCTCCTCAGGCACTTCACAGAAGAGCTGTGCATTTCTTTTTCATGCTGCCAGGAGATTGGTTGATCGCTTCTCTCAAGCTAGTTCACAATTCTCTTATAATCACATTATAGTCGCAGTGTTCTTTTTGTGAACTATTACTTGAGGCTATGAAGTACATGAATATGTGTGTTTTTGTGACAGGTGAATAACATCGAAACAGAAAGTGAGGATTTGTAATTGTACTGGTAAAAAGTGCATTGCCTTTTCTGTCTTTTAAGACAACTAGGTAGGTAGGTCATAATGCAGCATTAGCACATTTCAGATAATGTTGGATTGTGTGCCCCCTGGAGATGCAAGGATTCCTAAATGAGAATTCATTCACTTCCTACTTAGCCTCACGTGGCAACGCATCAGCCATTAGTCCAGAGTCTTTTACTTTGCTGACTTAAAATTTCTATACTTTTTGCAACGCAGACTTTTATCTCTAAATGTCTTCACTTCACCTTCATGTTTAATTAATGTTCTAGTGGACAAAGCTCTGGAGCAGCGTGACAATTGGCAGATTTGTAGCAGGGAGCTCTGTACGGATATATCTCAGCTCTCTTAAACACAAACAGGCACCAAAAGCTTTCATATAAAACAGCTGTGGTGAGAGTGTGAGTCCAGTGCAGCTGGATGGTCAGTAAATGTCAACAGTGTGGTCACAACTACACATTTGGTTGATGTTAAATCCTCAGTGAATATGTCTGCATCCACCGCATGCCTTCCTTGTGGCTGAAGCTTTGCACACACAGTTTTGATTGCCAGTTATTACAGACGCTCAGTTTTTTCAATTATGTAGGTAGGAAGCTGCAAAGAAACCTTGATATTCATTGCTTCATAATTGATTTTTGATTTTCACTGATGACCAATTTTAACCACTGTAAGACCTTTTTGTTCCATTGTAACTGCTTGCATGTTTAAGCTTGGAAAAATCGGACATGTCTGGATTAAGTTCCTCCTATCACTGAGTTCATTGCTGACATTTCTGAAAGATGCAGGCGGTGACTAACGCTGCTCAGACATCTGTCCTGGTTATTTTCCACCATGATGCCAATCTGGTGGTGTAGTGGTTAAAAATGTTTTTGGAAAACATCTCTAACACTGACATGCAGAAGCATACTGTGAGACCGCCCCGCCCCACAGGCAGCCATCTGGAAGAGAAAGGAAGAATGGAGGTATGCGGGGTGAGGAACATCTGGTCTTTTCTGAGTTTGCACTGACAGGAGGTCTGATGGATGAGAGATTTACACCCAGTCAGCTTTAGATATGGACCTATACTTTTTTTATGGGCCCGCACAATGGTCAGTTATTATGTGCTTTGAGGTGGATTATTTGTTTGCCGTGCTTAATGATAACACATCATATATCTGTGACAGAGACTGACTAATGCACAAGCTTTTGCTTTCATAATGGATGCAAAGATCAGAGCAGCATATGTGGGTATGTAGCCTGAAGTACTATTAATCATAGCTGACCCACCAGTGTATATTGTGTTAATAATGGATTCCTTTTCCTCTCTATGGTATTAAGATTAACTGTAGTTTAGCTTTTTATATCCATTAATCTCACTGTAGTGACTCTTAATTGTAAATGGTACACTTTAGACTTAAGTGGGATTATCAGGATGGAATTGCATCATCACCAGTCAATAATTGTTTTGTACAATACCTGTATACCTGAATACCAAACAATGGTACAGGAGGTGTAAAGCTCAAAGATTGTATTACATATAATAATATATGTTCACGTGAATGTTTGCAAATATGGTCAGACTTGACGTATTACAACATACCATACAATAACATTTCTCTCGACTGATCTTGGGAACATCTGGCTTAATGTGATGTTTTACAGTATCAGTATTGTTTAACTCTCTCTGACACATAGCTTCCATTAAGGATTTCCAACCATCTTGGCTTTCGTTTTTCTTAGTTTGCAGAAAAACTAATAGACTAACTAAACAAATATATTTTAGTGTAAAAGAACTGAAGTATTAAACACCATGAACCAAATAATAAATACGGATAATCATATTGATAATCATGATTGATTTTGTCGAATTCTGAAATTATGTCTAGAAAATCAGCAGTATCTAATATTTCAATTACTTGTGTGCCTCCACCAAGAAAGTTGTATATGTATATATAACGTAGGTTTGTGTATAAAATATACATATATATGTATAAAATCATTATTACCATTTCTTTTTTTCTTTGATAGCAAAATTACAAAATATTTATCAGATTCTTGTGGCACTTTACCAGACATATCTGTTGGCCCAAGGAAGACCCCCTTAACTGTGATCTCATTCCAGATTGACACAGGTTATTTTTCTCCATGACATGGTTTAGCTGTGCAGTGTAACACCTTAAAACAACCTCTAGCTATTGATGCCAGTGCTCATGAGTTTTAGCTTAGTGTGGTGTGCGGATTTCTCATGTTAAAGGGATTTGACACTCATGCAGTCTAAAGTGAGTCATTATATTTGGGTGTGACACAGTAAAACAGTGAATTTGTCCAAACCTTGGTGGAGGTCTGTGCTCTAGGGGCACTCGTGTATTCCTCTGTGGGAGGCAATATGCCTGTCTCTTGTCTGAGGTATTCTTGCAAATCCTGCAATTTATGTATATCACGAAAGAGCCAGCAGTGCCATCTGAGGCACAGTAAAACTGTACATGCACATAAAATATTAAGGAGAGTAAGAAAATGGAACCAGTCAAACACAGAATGTCTGCACAAACTCTACCCATCCTGTCTGCTGCCTCATGCAACTAAAACTTGAATATGACAAATTGTGCACATTTTTTGCTTAAACGTCATTGACATCAAAGGAATTCCAAGCAGCCTCCGAATCTAATCAAAGTGCTGACATAAGCTTAGATTGTATGGAGGGAGAGACAATGGAACGAGATGTTCAGGTGAGAGTGTAAGAAGTTTTAAGAATGGTGGGAGAAGGAAAGAGAGAAAGTGATTTTTCCCTGATGTGTCCACGGCAAGCTAGTATATAATAGTAAGACTCATCAAATCAATGCATAGATGAAATATCACTGCTTGGATGTTTAGTATCTTGTGTCACTGTCTTTGGCTGATGAATGTGTGTAATGACTATAAAAGAATTCTCTTCTGTCCTCCTGTCCTACAGATATGACTACAGAGAGATGCTTTACAACTCTACGTTCTGCCTTGTACCTCGAGGACGGCGGCTGGGTTCCTTTCGCTTCTTAGAAGCCTTGCAGGTCAGTGGCACCCATACACACATGGTTCATGTGAAAATAAACAAGTTAAGTGGATTTGTTACAGTAACTCCTGCGATGCATACCAGCATTCAGGTGTTATGTGACTGACCCACATCTATCCTGCGGTCTTCCAAGTATCTTAGTATTTTCTAAAGTAACCCCAGAGGTCCTTGAGGATCTTTCAGTCCAATTTTTCTTTAAATGTCTGTGAAAGGCTTCTTGACACAGCATTGAGAAGTCTTTTCAGAAGAATTTCAACACATGTTCTCGAACACATTGTTACTGATTTGACGTTCCTTCACAATTTTAAGCAGTAAATCAGTTAAAAAAAGTTTGTCCATACTCATACCGTGTTTGAACAACAGTTGAAGTGGCTTTTATTGTCATTGACCACATACAAGGTACACAGTGGGTGAAAAAAAATTACTACTAACACCACAAGGAACACCTCAGTTTTGATCAGTCACTCAACAGCACAGAAATATTCATACACAACACTCTCATACTAGTACAAGGAATAAATAACAGTAAAAAAAACAGTAGTTCTTCTGCAATCAGCAGTTTATTTTGTGAACCACTGCAAGTACTCATGTTTTGTGTAGCTAACACAATGTTAGCCCTCTGGCTAGCCAACTACATTTACCTGTCAGCAGCTCACTCAGCTGAAGTCAGTTTACACATCGACCTCTTCAGCTGAATTTTGTCCTTGTGTAGATCTCCATAGCAGTTGACAAACGTGTGTGTTGTTTTTCTACATTATGAGCCTGGGGGTGACCATCCATCTGTTTGTTGTTGTCATGTGGATACACTCCACTTGGAAGATCCTAAATGGGAAGTTGGGTTCATGTTTATTTAGATTACATGCTGGAAGACTTGTGGTCCCTCTGTGCACATCAAGACTTTACATATTTACAGTAGCTGTTTTGTCCTTAAGTTACTTAACCTGATAGTACATTAAACACAATGGGGGGAAAGAAGTCAGCATTTATGTCATACAATAATGAAAAACAACCAAAGCTTGTGTCTATAGTGTGATGTGAAATTGTATTTTTTCATTTTGTGTGATTGTTGTTTGTGTCAAGTGCAGAGAAAATAATAATGCAAAGATCAAAGCAATAACATCACAAGGGAAGACATTTTCTGAGCTAGTGGAATCAGAATGACGATATTACATATGTTCAATGGAATATTGGACGATAGTGACGCAATTCTGACTGGAGTTAGAGTATAATTGCCCCACTAGGGACCAAGCTGTGAAACAAACAGTGCCCAGCAGTGAATTGTATGGGGTCGGCACAAGGAGAATGTGGAGTGGGTTTACTGCTGAGGTCAGTGGGCATGCTTGCTGTAGTGTTGGGGATGTACCTGTAGACAAAGTACTCGGCGGAGGTGGATTGACAGACTGTTTTGTGTAGAAAGACCTCAGTTTAGCATAACTCTGTTTTCCTCTTGGTTTGTCTTTGTGGACTGTGAGCTCAAGGTTTTTCATCAGTGTTGTGACAAAATCAGACCTACAGTTTCTCATCATTTATTGTAACAGCTAATTTGTTTACTGGAATGTCTGTCGTAAGGATGCTATCAAACTGTACTTTTTACTTTTACTGTTTATTTTTAACCGGTTTTAGGCATCAGATCATGTATAGAACATCTGCATGCTGGCAGGAGTCACTGAGCTGGTCCCTCTAACATTGTCCTGACTATCTGGCAGATGTAAAGTACAGACCTGTAGGATCATGGTGTTCTGTGACAGTGACCTGAGGATAACCTGTTCTGCAAGTGTGTGTGTGTAGGTGTACTTGTGATTTCTTTTTGTAAGTGAGGACTGTGTTCAGAGGAGTCTGTCAGTGGCTCTGTAGAACAGAGCTCCGTTTTCTAATGACACCAAGAAGATTAGACGAGAACCGCGATGCAGGAGTGAGCCTGTACGTGCTGATGCATGCGTAGTGACCAAAGCCAATCAGTGGATGGTACCATGGTTCTAAACAGATTAGAGAGCTGGTCACACTGTGGCCTGCCCACTGCGTATACAAGTCTTGCACACAGACACACACACATGCGCATGCAGTTACACTTAAAGAAAGCCACACACTTAAAGAAGCACAAATAGGTGACTGCATCACGACATATGACACATAAACTCTTCAGTTTATTCCATTTATCTCTCACATTGCGGGGCTTAAACTGTTTTGTGTAATCATCATTTTTATAACATGGTGCTGCCTCGTCACTTTGTGAGGTACTGCCATGGGTAGAGGGGTCACCTGTATCATCAAATTCCCGACTCAGTTGCTCGGTAAATGGACTTTTTATTGTTATGGCATTGGCTTGCTCCCCTTTTTATTGCCCATTGAAAACTAATCATCTCACTGGGTCGATGCGGTGTTGTTCCTTGTAAACATAAATATTTGAGGATAGGTTAGGGTTGGGGTGGGGGGCGTGGAAGCCGCAGGCCAACAAATTTTTATCGAAGCATCTGTCTGTTGTAATATTACCATACATGACGGTGGTCTATTTATCTGGGCGCTTCTGGATTTGTGTGTCACTTGCAGGCTGCTTGTGTACCAGTAATGCTCAGTAACGGTTGGGAGCTGCCCTTCTCGGAGATCATCGATTGGAACACAGCAGCAGTGATCGGGGATGAAAGGCTGCTTCTCCAGGTAGACATCTTCATGCTGATCTGAAGTTGGATTTAGTCAAGAGTTTTGTTTGCACTGCATTAACAGGGTAAAGGAGAGATATACAATTCATTCATGATTTATCTTTTGCCACACAAATGTGTTCTTGAGGCCTGGTCTCATAGGGGATTTGTAACACAGCAGCACTGTGTATTTGCTTTTTTTTTTTTTTAGGTCTGCACATTTGTAGCACAGGATGTGGAAAGTCATCATATGTGCATGCTAACTGTTACATTGCAGTGGACACAGTGTTCACTGATTATTTCCATGAAGAACTGTCTAGTCAGTTTTAAATTATGAAAGAGACTTTTATTCACTGGTCTCTTACTTTCCTGCTTTGTGTTATTTTTGTTATGTCTGATGTAAATATGCTAAGGTGTGTTCCCTTGTGTCTTAGATCCCCTCAACTGTACGCTCCATCCACCAAGATAAGATCCTGTCTCTGAGACAGCAGACCCAGTTTCTGTGGGAGGCCTACTTCAGTTCCGTGGAGAAGATTGTCCTGACCACACTGGAGGTACAGACACGCACTCCCATCCTCAACGACACTACAGGACTATTCAAGTATCTGATATTGAAGAACTCGTAAATATTTTAGCTATTACATATTTAATTTGGTATAAGAATAACATGTCAGAGTATTATTTTCTTGAGTCTCAGCTCTTGTGACTGATTTCTGATTGTGGACAAGTACCACTGCATACATTCTGCTTATGACTGTAATATCCTACAATCAATGTGCCTGGTTTACTTAACTCTTACTTAACTCTGTTACCTCACAGCTGCGCAGGAGGTTAAATATTTTATGAAAGTATCTTGTCGCTGAGCTGTGGGGTTGGGAACAGCTGAGCCTGTAGGCCTACAGCGCCTACTGATAAATATGCTGGGAAAAACAAACTTGACTCGTCTTGTACATTTGATTGAGCAGTTTAGGGGTAGAAAAACACTTGAGGCAACCCATTAGAAGCCATTTCATTTGACACCCAAATCAAGTCACTCATTTGATTTTGATGTGATTCCACTCTTGACTGACCGATGATCACCAAATTGAAAAAAAAAAATCTATTTTTATATAAATTGTGATGACCGACTGATTTTAAAAAGCTCTGTGCATTTATTTATCAGTAGGAATAATCTCTACATAGAAATGATGATTTGTGCCAGAATTTGCATTATTTCTTGTTTCTTGCTTGCGGAAAGGATCTTTTATGCACTCAGTCTTGCACACAAGATGCAACATTATAGCTTCATGCTGATGTGCTAACTGACCACTTGGTGCAAAGCCTAAGTATCCTCTCATCCCCTGCTTGTGCAGATCATCCAGGACCGAGTGCTGCAGCAAACCTCTAGGAGTAACCTCATGTGGAACAGTCTGCCCGGAGGTCTTTTCACCTTGCCCCAGTATTCCACCTTCCTTGGAGACTTTCCCTTCTACTACGCTAAGCTGGGTCAGTGAATGATTAATGCACTTGGTGTGTGATAAGAAGGTGTATTAATGGCACACCCTAATTGCAATATAGAGATTTTCACATAAGACAGGAACAGCTGGTGTGTAGCAGCTGTTGCATAGTGCCATACGTTGTAGAATATATTTTCATTAATTCACGATTTGTCACATGTTCTGTGTGTGCTTGGTTAATTGGCTCGATATGACGCTGGTTGTTCAGACTGGGATTAGTACGACTGGCCACTCCTCCTTTACAAGCCTAATTAGACCTGTTCTGTTCACTCCCGATGCCAAGTAAACAAGCTTAAAGTCACTATGACACACCATGAGATGCTCGCAGCTATCAAAGAAGTTTTGTTTATAGGTTCTGCGAGAACTTCATTTGTATCAGCATGTGATGTTGACCGGCTGTTTTGCAGGTATCAAGCCACAACCCAAGTTCACAGCTATCATTCACGTGGTCTCCCCGCTCGTCTCCCAGTCGCAGCCGGTCATGAAGCTGCTTGTGGCTGTGGCCAAATCGCAGTACTGTGCACAAGTAAGGCAAAACCAAACACACTAGACACCACCACACACATACGTGATTGCATTGACCTGATTTCAGTAAGTGCTGGAGACGACTGTTCAAATAATGTTCAGATACTTTGTTAACGTGATGGGTTTATAGTACATACAGATACTAGATCTGGTTTACTGTGCAGTGCACATGACAGTAAATCATGTGCTGGTACAAAATGTGTATTCAGTTTCCTTGGATTTTCAAGTGTTTGGCCATGAAGAGAGTCTAACCCCCTTTTTTTTTTATTTTTACACCAAGACAGTGCATCAGTGTTATTTAGCTGTAGGTGGTGTGACAGCTCTGAAAATAGATTTGCAGTTGCATAAGAAAAATAATCGTCCGTTTTTCCAGTAGCAGGTTAGTAATTACCACTTTGATATTTTTGCAAAGCTGGACAAGTATTTTCTAGCATTAATAGGTCTGCACACGTAGATATAGAGAGGTGTTTGAACATGTGTCGTTCAGAATGATGACTAAGCTTTATCCATTTCTGTGTGAACAGGTGATTGTTCTGTGGAACTGTGACAAGCCTCTTCCTGCCAAGCACCGCTGGCCTGCCACCTCAGTCCCCATCACTGTTATAGAAGGGGAAAGCAAGGTAAACGCAAACATCCTTATCTCTCTCTTATCAGTCCGATCGTCCACAGCTTGCATCAGACGCTGTCAGTTTGTCTTTTTTTTACTTCTATGCAAAAGATCACATCAAACACTGCAGCTTTTCAATATGCTTTTCACAACGCAAATGATCTAAACTGTAAATAAGGATGAAGATTAAACTGTTTGTCCCTGATTTAATGTGGATGACTCATCGTTTTTTTATGTTTACATGACATGTTCAGACACAGATGTGTGTGTACCCACTTGGAACAGCCAAACTCCTGAAAATATGCTATTGAGAAGGAAGCTGCTCTATTGTCGTGGTCATTGTCCATTGTTCTCATCTTGTATTTGCCTGACTGCTACGGTTGACACTCTGAGATGGAAAACTCAGACACAAAGAGCGTTAAAACCAGCAGCTCTGATTTGATGTTTGTAGCTCCTTAACTGAATGTATCATATCCACAGTATAACTCATCTTGTGTATCTGTTTTTCAAAACACACCAGGTCATCAGCAGTCGCTTCCTGCCCCATGACTCCATCCTCACTGATGCTGTGCTCAGTCTGGATGAGGACACTGTGCTGTCCACCACAGAGGTCAGAGGAACTTTAATGAAGGATATATACGCAGTCAATTGTGTATCCACTCGGGTCTTAATGTTGGTTTGTGCTGGTTCTTGTCTTCCCTCCTGCTTTCTGTCTGTCCTCTCTTCCCTCTCATCTCGCTCCAGGTGGACTTTGCTTTCACAGTGTGGCAGAGTTTCCCCGACCGCATCGTTGGTTACCCTGCCCGTAGCCACTTCTGGGACAGCAACAAGGAGCGCTGGGGCTACACGTCCAAATGGACCAATGACTACTCCATGGTGCTAACTGGGGCTGCTATCTATCACAGGTACTGACTTACTCCTCTCTGCTTCTCTCATCACGTTTTCTCATCTGCAAAGAATTCAGTGCAATTTCCTGTCACTTCGTCCATAGATACTACCACTACTTGTACACCACATACCTTCCAGCCAGTCTGAAGACCATGGTTGACCAGATGTCCAACTGTGAAGACATTCTGATGAACTTCTTAGTGTCCTCTGTTTCAAAGCTACCACCCATCAAGGTCACCCAGAAGAAACAATACAAGGAGACTATGATGGGCCAGGTGAGCTTTGCTGTGTGGAACAGGCTCTGCTTAAAGTATTTCTGAGGTAGTTTCTGGTTGTGTTGTAACATCACTCACCAATGTTTTATGTGGCAGCAAACTGTGCAGTGTCTCATCGAATAACTACCATCATTGCCAGATTGTAACTTCACACATCTGAAAATTGTGAACAAATATGGAATGAAGATGCCTGTCTCTCTTTTTCTCTCTCTCTATCTTTCTATTGCTATCTCTATCTCTACCCCAAAGAGCTCCCGAGCGTCTCGCTGGGCTGACCCAGACCATTTTGCCCAGCGTCAGACCTGCATGAACAGGTTTGCCAGCTGGTTTGGCACCATGCCCCTGGTCCATTCTCAGATGAGGCTGGACCCAGTCCTGTTTAAAGACCAAGTGTCCATACTGCGGAAGAAGTACAGGGACATCGAGAGGCTATAACCCTCCAGAGCCCCCCGCTCTGGACACTATGGAGATGGAGTGAGGGGGCGTACACGTGGTGAAACGAAAAGCCTTTCTATGACTGTATGGATGGATCAGTGGGCAAGGACATGGGGAGCAGAGGGAGAGGGAGGAAACCAACACATCTGTTTTTGTCTTTGTTGAGTCCTTACCTCCAGTTCTGCTTTTACTCTTTCTCCCAAGTGTATTGGGGAGTAGCAGAGCGCACAGGTCTGACTGTACAACCTCCCGCTGAAGGACGCCTGAGGATGTCAGCATGCTCGACTTTGAACTGCCAAAGTAGTGAAGTTGAAATTCACTGTTGCTTCGCTGTTCCACCAGTGGCGAACTCCTCCCATCTCCAGCCCGTCTGTTCTGCTCTGTACACTATGCACAGCATCATGAAAGTTTTTGCGGGCTATATTATTATAGCCAGTGATATTAAAATGTCTATATTATTGATAATGATGACTAAGAAGAGGATAATACTATTTTGGATGTGTATTTTTGTTACAGCTCTAAAGTGTTTTTTATACATCACTACTCTCTGTAATGATAAAACCAGTAACATGATGGTGAAGGAGAGGAACAACAACCCCTCCACCACAGAGCTTAGTTAGGATCTGACAGTTTCAGTGCCTGAAGTTTATCCAGTGGCGTTGCACTGTGGGAGTCCAGGGAAAAGACACGATGCACACTGAGCCTCTTGCTGGTTTCCTTGTTCATTTGTTCACAATTGGTGTTTCTCTTAATAACTGATGCCGTTACAGAGCACATAGTCAGTTATGCAGGTACGCATTCATGTGTCAACTGTATAATGATTCAAACACAAGATCGCCACGTGCCATTCTGTACGTTTATATTTGGGTGTCTAGAACCCACCACACACACTTGACAAAATCTCTCAAAGGAATATTAGTCGTGTGTCTTTATTCGTTCAATGGTTTGTGACAAGCTTCAGCGTGTGCAGGGCTGATGAATGATCATGTGAGGGGGCCGGGGGTAGTTAAAGGAGGCTGAGCGCTAAACGAGCCAACTACACTGAGTGATGTTTGGAAAGCAAACCACTGTGAAAGCTCAGCAACGGATCTCCCTGGGCTCGTTTACACTCCACACGCTCACATGCTGCACAACCAATTTCATTTTGTCCACTCATAAGTTTGGCCGAGAGTCTTTGTCCATCTGGGAGCACGAGAGAACCATCCCAACTACTCTTGTATGATGGTGATGATGTATAATTAGAATGTTTTCAATTTCCTGTCATTTTGCATGATGATATGCATCTTTGATAATCACAGACTGAGCTGCCGTTCATGTATGAGAGAATGTGATCAGGTGAAACAGAACCCCAAACAGTGAATTCAGTCCTAAATCCATTTCTGTGATACACTTCTGAATATAACACACGTCACTGAATGTGCTGCTTTTGCCTGTTGGCTGCCACGTATCAGGAGAACATAAAATAGGCTTTTATGAATAGTATGATTAAGAACGCATTAATTCACGTCTGTTCTCATGTCATATCGAATGAAATGTGGTCATGTGACGGAGCAGAACCAACGCCTGAGTTTTTAAAATCAAGTTTAGCCAACAAAGTTAAACCTGTATAAGAAGCGCCATGATTTTGTCACTTTTGTAACTGTGTAAGATCAAACAAATGATGTTTGCCTCACGTTCTTCTAATCGTTACCCCAATATGTGCCAATATTTTTTTTTTCATCTCCAATGTGAGGAATGCTGTGTATTCCCACATTTATTAAGTTCTTCTAAACAGTTCCTCCAGGAAAGCGAATATCAAGGGATAAAAATGTGCTCTCAGCGTGACAGCGCACAATCAATCTGTAAACTGGTATTTCATAATCGATCAGGACAAACGGGATAACTTTTCATAAATGAACAAGGTGCAATATCGGAAATGACAGTTTCTCTGTTTTAGGGCATCTTTGTTTGAGTGGTTTCTGAGGGGGTTGTAATATCGACGTGCCTTCAGAAGAAAATTGCGTGTTAATTTTTCCCTTCATACACCTTGTGCAGGAAACTTGTTTTGATTTCATTATACATTCTTTTTTTCTGTCGTCAGTATCCATTAATCCACTAAAGTGATTACGTTCAACACTGGAATGCTACTAAGAATTATCACTCTACAACTGTCGCTGACATTCCTGCCTTTTCTCTTCTAGAAACTGTTGTTACACTCACACTGACATATTGTATGTGCTGCCTTGTAATCCATGCAAGGGGCCTCTCCACCCCGCCCCACCCTCACCCCTCTTTGTTGACAAGTCTCTGAATACATGTAAGATAATTAACGTGCACACAGCACTTATAAGAAACAATCATTTCTCCACTGATTCTCTGCCTGCTTCCTTCACTTCCTTCCATAACTGCTAATTTTATAGAGATTAAAATGGAATGGTAGAGGAAAAAACATTTTTTGTAAAAGAATTTTATAAAACCAAAATAAAAAACAAAGGAGACATTTGATATCTTTTTATCTTTTTTTTTTTTTGAAAGTTTGAATTTGTTCCTATCAAAATGTTGTTTTGTATTGTACTTCCAGCCCCACCAGGGTCCCTCATCCCATTTTCTCCTGTTGTTTGTCTTTTACCTGCTTGACTCATTTTCAGGCTACTAAACATGTTTTTGTTTTAGTTTATGCACTGCGGCCACAGCGGGAGAGCCAATCTAAATAATACTTTTAGCTTTCTTCCGTGTGTGTATGTGGAACTCATCCGATGCCAAGAAACTGCTGTGTTTACATAAATCTGTGTCAGGATGATTGGTTTAGACACGCTGCATAAATAACAGCATCTATCCAGGATGATCCTGTGGTGCAAGAGAGCTGTCATCTCAGTTTGAGCAACAGCCACAGGAGGGATTGTTACCACCAAAATACACACACGCAAACTGGCAAAGAAAAACGTATGCAGACACAAAAGGTAGATCAATGCAGGATGAATGATGTGGTACCGTTCTGCAAAAGGATCATAAATTGTTTATCTTCTATATTCTCATACATACATACATTCTCATACGTTTGATTGGTTGTTGTATTCTTTGTTGCTCTCTGTCAAGCGACTTCATTCAGACGACGTTGCCTGACGCCCTTGAGGTCTCATCCAGTGCCACAAGTCTTCGTGTGACGTAATACTGATTAGTTCTCCATCTGCTTTTTTTCTTATTGACAAGATTAGTGTCTGTGATGGAGATGGGTCTCAGCATGTGCGCAGCCAGTGCTCCCCCACCCCCTGCTGCTGTACTGAATACTGTCACTTAAGGCTAAACCTGACAAGTGTTTTTACATCTGCATGCAAATGGTAATGTTCAACAGTACACTCAGACCTCAGCTGTATCTGTGGCTCAACACAATGATTTGTGGAGCTTTTTCATGGGTTTCCCTGTTTATTTAGGACATTGTATGGACTTTTTTTTTTAAAGCTTTTTTAGCTTTTGGTGGTAGGACTAATTATACTGCACCTTCAATATAAGTATATTTTGGTTTAACATGATAGTCCAAGAGGTTAGTTAATTGATTTATCAAATTAAATGCACTTCACTTTTCATTTGTTCCTTATCTTCCACTGGCTCCGGTTGTGCTGGAGCTGATCCCAGCTGTCAATGGGTGAATGGTGGAGTGCACCTTGGATGGGCTGCCACTTCATTGCAGGGCCAAAAGGTAAAGACAGACAACCATCCATGTCCACATTCACACCTATGGCCAAGAGAGTAACCAGAGTACCTGGAGAGAACCCACACAGACACGGGGAAAGCATGCACAGAAAGATCCCAAGACCAGGAATTGAGCCAGGGACTTTCTCGCCATGTCTGACCGTGTCACCCACTCTTGACTTTTCATAACTGATAAATTCTATGAGTAACTAATAGAATTTAGAACATTACCGCTGAATGTCATTGTTACAGATGAGTGAAAGTGGCTACCAGGACATAACTGATGAAAGAGATAAGAGATGAAGAAGCTACTAGCCAGAAATCATTTCAGGGGACTATTCAAATCAGCCTTTCTTTAAGTAACATCTTTCTGTTCTCTAGAGGTGTCTATGTGTGCATATGATGAGGTCTAAAGGATTTTTATATCGTCAACCTAATAGCATAATTGCCTTTGTCATATTTTGGCCAAATTGTGGTATCTGTCTGTCTTGCATTGTCCCTCAACTTGAGATAATTTTATTTAGTTTTTCTGAAAACCTTAAGATAGGACTCAGGCAATTATGCTATTAGACTGATGATATTCGGCAGCTGCTATTCAGTAATAACAGTTTGAGTATCAGGTGATTAGTATATGAAACTCACAGCATGTACATTTGTTATTTGAGTCCTTAAAGTGTCATGATAGTTGGGCTTTGAGGTTATGGAGCTGTGCAGCTTGATATTAGCACAGCTCCATCAGCTCAGATCAAATGATTTTGTTTAACAGATGGCAGCAAATGTGTGTCACCACCCTGACGTAGCTGCACAGCATCGTGTCACATGTCATCCACCAGTGTGTGTATGCTGTATACGGTATGTGGAGTATCTACGTAGATCAATAATTCATGAATTGGACCATATACAATATCACTTAGGATCACATCCACAATTATTTCAGGACATCTAGGGAATTTCCTCCTCTATTAATAGCTTTTTTTATGATTTTCGTATTATAATAATTCAGCTCAGCGGTTAACATGGTGAAACTGCAATGAGTTGTGCCTCAGACATCTCCCAGCCTCCGGCTCACAGACAAAGACCCCTGAGGATGATAAATCCTAAATATGCTCTAAACTGGCAGCGTTTCTGCAGCAACAGATGCTGCTTCCTATGAGACCAATGAGCTTAGCTGTCTGTCTATTTTCTGGTCTTGTTTTTTCTGAAAATATCTTGTTAGGCTTGTTTGTCCTTGCCTCTATAATGCTTGTTTCTGCAGCATGGACTGATGTGCAATTCATGGAATACGTCTTTGACAATGATTAAATTCAACCAAGCCACGGTAGATCAGAATCAGAATCTTATTTTTGTCAATTATGAAGAAACACACATTTTTAAATACAAAAGTACTAATACAAACTACTAAAATAAAAACAAAATAAAAACAACCGGACAATACCAAAGAACGAAAACGGCCAATACCAGTGTGTCGTGGACTGAAAACCATTGCGAATGTGGGTTTTGCACACAGCTCTGTGCCACAGCGCACCCTATCGCCGGCGGGTGTGAACTACGGGGCGCCGGTCTGTCAGCAGACTCCTCCTCCGCCATTTTTGAGTGTAAACATCCTGTGGATTTTAAAAGGACAGCGGTGAGCGGGAGGAAGGCGGCTGGCGCCATCTTGGCTGTTTTAATGAGTACAACAGGGGAGAGCTCGCTGGGAGAAATAACATAATTCGTGGGATTTCATTGGAAGAGGGGGAACTGTTGGTAAGTGGGGTTGCAGCGGAAATATTTGCACATTGTTTGGTGTTATTTTCCAGAAGAAGAACGCCTGCACGTTTGTGCATATTTTCCGCGGCCTTCATTGTACAAGGAGCCATTAGCTACTTGCTAACGATGCATTTGTGCCAGAGGGAAAAAGTATGCACGGGCATTGATTTGGCAAATTGTTTATCAAAGGCACTGTGTTGAGTTCTAGATAATGCACATTTCCACGCCGGGGCGGTATTTCGCCAACATAACAGTAATAGTTTCTCTGTCACACAGCATATGATTTCAGTGCTCCTTTTGTAGTAAATGCTAATGCTAACTGGCGGCTACTTTAGTTCATCCCACTTAATGGCGCCGACTGTTTACTGGCGTGGAAACGCTGTTGGCGCTTTTACTGTTTTCAGCTTTAATCGCATACATCCACGTACCTAAACGAACGCGTGTTCGTGTGTTCTGTGTATTATTCGATGCATCTTTCGTTGGACTGCTGTATATGGCTATCCGTGTTTTTTTGCGTTGCGTTGGAAGGCATGTTCAATGTTTGCCCCTCTTGACTGGAAATAGGCGGAACACGATTGAGTACTGCGCATGTTTTTGATATTTATAAAATCACGTTTACATTCATCATCGTTCCATAATATTAATGTGTTGACTAGTTTAATTTATTTCCAGAGAAATGACGTGTTCGACGATGACTTGACGATATAACGCCGCATGCAAAGTTGGCTAACGTTGCTATAAAGTTTTGCCCATTGAACTTGCTTATGTCTCAACATACTTTTGATATGTGCTGGTTATCAGGTTGTATGATGCCTCATTCATTCATTTAGTCAGTCAGTTCCTCGTCTCAGTTGTGGCGCCTTTTATGAACAGGAAACTGATCTCACCTGGCCCACAGACAGCTACTAGTCTTTTCTGGTTTGTTCAGGTTTGTTTATTTGGGCCTTCTTCGTCAGACCATAATATCAGCTTTAAACATGTTATAACATGACTAATCCGAATATTGATGAATTGCGGCATTACGCCAGGGTTTCTTGTGGGCGTCAACTTGCATTCGTTTAAAGTGCAATGAACTGTGATTCGTCTCAGTTTGACGTTTGTAATTCTTGCTCTGAACTCCAGTCCTTTTTGCAAACACGGCTCAAATGTATGTTTTCCTGTTACTAAGCTGACGTTTATAAATAAGCCTCCAGTGCGTGATTACTGTGCTGACAAATATTGCGGGATGTATGTTTGTCAGATTTCTCACAGAAGCCTTTTGAATTGATACTAACCAACTAAATAAATTACTTATTTGTGTCAGTAACAGTCTCACAGTCATACTCTTGTGGGATGACAGACATCAAACAACATTGACATTTGATGGATGCATGTGATTGAAGCACATTTGAGCCATATAATACATTGAGTTGCTGTTTGTTAGATAACCTTCCACTATTTAAACTGTTTTGTTTCATAATCCACCTAGAATTCTGGCAGACTTGTTGAAATTGGCTCATACAGGCTAAATCCTACTTCTACTGCTGCTAATAACCTGTGAATGTCATTTTATTACACAATTTTGCTTTACAAATGAATGTCGTTGACTTCAACTGTGCAGAGACTAATTGAGTTGTGCTCTCCAGGTGAACCTACGTCATTGTGAGTGTGAGCCAGGCGAACCAGGGCAATGTTCTACGCCCACTTTGTCCTCAGCAAACGTGGGCCGCTGGCCAAGATCTGGCTAGCGGCCCACTGGGACAAGAAGCTCACAAAGGCTCATGTGTTTGAATGTAACTTAGAGAGCAGTGTGGAAAGCATTATTTCACCCAAGGTAACACAAATGATTTTTGTTTTTGTATTTTATTTTAAAGCTGATTTATTGTAGTATATTTACAGAAAGTCTTATTGTTACTTCATCTTTGCTTTGAACTTACGTATTCAGTATGTCAGTGCCACATGATGTTATTGTGTACACATGACATTTAAAAGTACCTTTTTAGATCGGCTTTGATGCATGGTATTTTTTTTTCTTCTCAAAGGTGAAGATGGCCTTGCGCACATCAGGTCACCTGCTCCTTGGGGTGGTGAGAATCTACCACAGGAAGGCCAAGTACCTGCTTGCTGACTGTAATGAAGCCTTTATCAAGATCAAAATGGCTTTTAGACCAGGTGAGGTGTTACTACTTTTGTTTAAATCAACACAATCATTGACGCAGAGCATTCTGCAGATTTTAGATGAACAACTGCAGTTGTTCAGTTGTTAAAGCTTTCTGCTTCTTTGACCAGGTGTGTGTTCCACTCTTGCAGTGGTACTGGTGAGGTATGTATGTACCGATGAGTGGAAGTTTAACAGTGTTACCTCTATCTGTACATAGGTGTGGTGGATTTGCCTGAGGAAAACCGAGAGGCCGCCTACAATGCCATCACTTTACCTGAGGAGTTCCATGATTTTGACCAGCCACTTCCTGACCTGGAGTAAGTTTAAAGCTTGTATTTGATCCCCTAGTGTGTTTATAAGCGTCACCTGTCAGATTAAGTAAAATACACTGTGTTTTGGTGCATACAACAAATCTGCAGCTCTGGCTTCTGTCAATGATAACAGGGTTATCAAGGCTGCACCACCATTTGCACTCAGCCCTGCTCTCTTGCTCTTCACACAGTGACATCGATGTGGCCCAGCAGTTCACCCTGAACCAGAGCAGAGTAGAAGAGATCACCATGAGGGAGGATGTCGGCAACCTCAGCCTCTTACAGGACAATGACTTTGGTAAGACTTAACATTGTGTACACTCAAACTTCACCATATACACCATCAGTCAAAAGACACACGGTCTGATTCAATTGAATGAGAATGTGTATCCAAACCTTTGACTGGTGGTGTATGTGTCAAGTTATGAAGTTAATTGTGTGGGTATATATAACTATTTAAGCGTTTTATATTTATGAAATATGATGAATTCTATAATGTTCAAGAAAAGTGTGTCATATTTGACAACCTGCTGTTGGTCCCTTCAGCTGACTTCGGTATGGACGACCGAGAGATGATGCGTGATGCTAGCACGTTTGAGGAGGATATCATGCAAGGTGCCACAGCCTCAAACCTTTTGCTTGAGGCTGAGCCAGGTCCGGCTAATCTCCCTGATAAATCCAACCACATGGAGTACGATGACTTTGGAGATGGCTCCATGGGCAACAGTGATGGTGGAATGCTGGGTAAACTTAATTCACTTGTGGAGTATATTGGACTTCTCTTCTATGAGATATTTATGTTAAAGTAATTAAACTGAAATGAGACTTATTTAAAACTTCATTTTTATTAGTCGATAAGCTGCTGAGCTCCGAAGATGGGGGTGGTATTTTTGACGACCCACCAGCTATCACAGAGAGCGTCATGATGCCTCCAGATCATGGAGATGACGAGGATGACTTTGACAACCTCCAGTCGCGTAAGTTCTTCTACCTTACATCTGTACTACGGAGAATTCTGTTTCATATATACTGTATATTCACTTCCAAATCACAGCGACAGCCTTTTAGTCTCCTGCCCCTCACAGAGCTGTAAAATCTGCTCGCTCATGTGCCATCATAGCCGTAGTTGGCATTGTATCATTGCATGACTTTTTAAGGCGGACCACAATCAGTGTTTGTAATCTGTGTGTTTAGCGGGTCCAGACAGCCCAGACTCTGGACCAGCAGAACCGCTGCCAGCTATGGCTGATCAGACAGAACAGACCACCCTGGTTCACAATGAGGAGGAGGCCTTTGCCCTGGAGCCTATCGACATCACTGGTAAGACCGTCATCCCTCACTGCGGCTGCCAGAAGACATTCTGCATTTTATGTAATGTGTCTTTGTGAATTTTTATTTTTTTTTTCTAATTGTTGAATTGTTTCTTTTCCTTTTTGTTCTTTAGTGAAAGAAACCAAGGCAAAGCGTAAGAGGAAGCTGATTGTGGACAGTGTGAAGGAGCTGGACAGTAAAACCATCAGGGCCCAGCTGTCTGACTACTCTGACATCGTCACTACCCTGGACCTCGCCCCTCCTACAAAGAAGCTTATGATGTGGAAAGAGACTGGCGGAGTGGAGAAACTCTTCTCTCTACCTGCACAGCCTCTCTGGAACGTCAGGCTGCTGAAGGTGAAAAATACTTGGTATATAGTGGTGTAAATTTACGGGTAAACAGGCTTGTTCTTCAGTGGTTAGAAACTAACTCAAACTGCCAGCCTGAAACCCCTCATCAGCAATATCACCACTTAGAGGATCACTCACTCGTCCTTCCTTTTTTATTCTCCTTTAAGGAGGTCGCACTCAGTGTTAAATTGCAGGCGGAGAGTAGATTTGTAATGTCTGTGTCATTGCCATTCTGTGCAGGTTGTGAGATTTACAATGAGAACGCTAAATGAAAAGCAAGTGGAAGGAGTGATTGGTTTTGTCTGTTTTCCCTTTCTTTTCACAGCCATGTGTACCCCCCCAGAATACCCAATGAAAAGCATGTCGATGCATAATTTATCAGACCTTTCTTTTGTCTCGCACCAGTTCTCCTCATACATTTAAATTCCACCACTTTTTCCTCCCCTCCTCATTGTTTAATTAAACTTCTCTTCAAATTTTACTTTTCATTGTCAGATGTTCACACGCTGCCTGACGCCTCTGGTGCCAGACGAGCTGAGGAAGAGGCGAAAGGGTGGGGAGGCAGACAGTCTGGATGAGTTCCTCAAAGAGCTGGAGAACCCAGAGGTGCCCCGAGAAGAGGTTCTGCCTCAGCACAGAGATGTTATTGGTGAGTTGTGTCAGAGGGGATGAGAGTGAGACCGACTGAGGGCAAAGGTCCTGAAACACCATTATTTGTTGAGTTCAGCTTTTGATTTTTTTTTTCTTCTGTTAATTGTATTTTGCCTCTTTTGTCTCCCAGACCAGACTATCATGGAGGAGCCCAGTATGCTGGCAGCTTCTGCAATGGAAGGCAGCAGGACGAGCCTGGATGAGACAGTCATGCCTCCTCCCTCCACTCCCCGTGGTGTCAAACGCAAAAACCTTGACAAGGAGAGTGCCCTGCCTGTGAGTTTCGGCTGCAGGTTTTCTTTTGGCCAACACCTTACTCTTAAAGCAGTGGTTTTAGCACTTGCGTGGACGAGCCGCAGCACATAATGTTTCATTATCGCACAAAGCAGCTACTCTTATCTGATCCAAAAACGACATTAAGGGAACATTGTCAGCAATCAGGTAGTTGAGCAAAGACATTCATGGACTTGGCTGCTGCATCTTGACTAATAAGTGATACCACTCTTCTCTCTCAGATGGCTCCCTTGGATCAGCCACAGCAGGTGGCTGAACGCTCCGTTCTGTCTCAGAGGTTAGACATGCCCCAGGTGGATCTGCCCCCAGAGGAGAGCAGCATCAACCTCACCCAGCTCGTCCCTGAGCTCGACCTGCTTGGCGAAAAAGGCAAAGACAAGAAGGATGAGAGTGATGAGGAAGAGGTGGGGAGAAAGTTATTGCACCGTAACAGAGATACGTAACAATACCTTAAAATGAGAAGATATATCTGGTAGCCAACATTGTGTGGTGAGTTTACTTTGAGTGTTTTTTTTGTTAACTGAGAACAACCATCCACAAAGGGCAAGTCCTCTTCATGGGGCTGGGCTGTGTTTCAAGATGCTACTGTAGTCCAGAATGGACAAACCAACACTGCAGATTAGCATTCATAGCTTCACTGTCATTACATGCTGACGGGCAGGGGTGGACACAACCACAAGCATCAACTAAAGGCAAACATGACAGAACATGACAACTGTAAATTCTATATATGTATATATATATATGTGTGTGTACTTATGTTTCTGCATGAGTCCATTTGTTTATGATGACTGACCTCTGCTGTCTTTTAGGACGAGGAAGGTCAGGCAGGAGACCAAGACCAGGAGGAGAAGAGATGGAACAAGAGAACTCAGCAGATGTTACATGGTCTTCAGGTACATAGAGCATAATTGCCAAGTTCAAGTTAGTTTGACAAAGTACTTAATGGAAAAAGATGCTTTGTTGTATTTGTGTGCCAGGGTAGCATCATTTATGTACTGTTCAGTGTAGAAACCAATAGCTAACATGTGTCTGTCTCCCTAGCGCGTCATGGCCAAGACTGGCGCAGACTCAGTCAGCCTACTTGACTTGTGCCGGAACAACAACAGGAAGCAGGCGGCTGCGAAGTTCTACAGTTTCCTGGTCCTGAAGAAGCAGCAAGCCATCGAGGTCACCCAGACACAGCCTTACAGCGACATCATCGCCACTGCTGGGCCACGATTCCACCTTATCTAGACATTGGAAGAAAACACAAACTCTCCTTGCAACAGTTTTTTTTTTTTTTTGAATTACCCAACTTTTTGTCATTTTATTTTTTCTGTCAGCCCATTTTTCTTTAGGGAAGGGGTGGGAGCAAGTGGGAATGGGATTTGAAAGTTTTAAAATGATTTTACTTTGCGACAGGTAGAATCATGCAGTCAAACTGAGAATGTTTAACGAGTATATTTATAAAACAGCATTCAGTCACCAATTTGTAAGCTTTGAATCCTTTTGTCTCCTTGTTTTTGTAAGTTAAAGTTCCATAACTCATTCCTTCAATCTTGTAACATTGCCCTAGTCCCACCTGTATTGCAATTTCTTTTTGAGAAAAAGACTTGTATTTTCACGTGGAATCCTTGAATCATTGAATCTCTACATGTTATGGAAAGGTACTGTTTTAATGTTCCAAAGTGTAACCTCTCCCACCTCCTCCTTGTTGCACTTGTTTTTTTCCATAATAAACAAAAACGTTTTCTGTCAAATTATGTTAAATTACTCCTGGCAGTAAATATAATGTTCCAGATGTATAATTCAGGCAGTTCATCAGTTAAAGTTCATGTATTTTGTTTCTACCTTTCGTTTATGCTTATTCACCTTTTTGCATCATGTAACTAGGTAATATACTTGTTACAGTATCCCACCTTTTTAGTCTTCAGGTAACTTCTAGTTGTGATACATCTGTAAAGATTTGAAATAAAGTGTTTTAAGTACTTGGTAACCAGTTATACACTCATTTCTTGTGTTATTTCAGCAAGTCTTTTTGATTGTATGCAAATCAGAATATTACCGAGGGGGGCGAATGGGGAAAAAAAGCGCTATATCTCACGCAATAAGTGCCTACGCCATGGAATGACCTGTCTATAGCCTGGTTTACACGCTGTACCGTAACCTACAAGAGTGCCCCAAACAGTTGCTGGCGTTTAAACTTGTGTGTAATGAAATAAATGTAAAAACGCGGTTAGAGGCAGAAGTATAAACCAGGCTGTGCGTAATTCAACGCTGTAGTAAGAACAGGAAATTCTACAATGCGTATTCGGTTTCCACTTATGCACATCTGATACAAACGTCGGTTTTGTTTTTTCATTTTCCCCCGTGTCTCTTCAGGGGCTCCGTAGATTGTAATTAAATTCATCAAATAATTATTTGGGCCGTAAGTAATCCTGTGGGAACCCTTAATACTTCGCCCTGGTTCCGTCACGAACAGGAAATCACGTAGGTGATTACCGGAAACGTCCGTCAGAGAACACGGTCCCCCTTTTCCTCGTGCAGCGGCTTCTAAATGGCTTCACGTAAAGAGTCAACCACAGCATCTGGCGCAGCTATGGCCTCTACCAGCGGCACTTTGGACTCTCCGGTCAAACAGATTCAGATTGAGGGCCTGGTAAGTGTCGCTGCCGTACTGTAGAACCGACACCGAGTGAAGGACCTCAGGCAAATGTTAACGTTACCAGATGTGCCCGATAGCACAAGTAAGAGCATCATCATGGCGGTACGGTGACGGGCGGATTAATGAAAGGAGCCACTACTGTTAACGTGAGCCCTTTTAATAGCTGTGTATACGATATATATCCGTAGTTAAACGCGATTGTGGGCTTTAAAATAAGCTGATGAATATAGCTACTGCTCCCAAATTAGCTTGCTAACATGCTAATAATAGGCTATAGCTTTTAGCCTGCTAGAGTCGATAACGTCGGTCCCAGACAGATGGCTTAACGAAAGCCACCAGCTAGGAATTAGCAAACTTCTACAGTTTCAACGTGAACTAACAAACCAAATGTTTCCTGCTTTTGAAACGGGCCCGATCTCTGTGGTGATGTAAGAAAAATAACAATAATACAGGTGTGCCGTATTTCTCTAGTCCACAATTCGTGTTTAGAAGAAATAACGCACATGTTACTTCAGTAATATGTTAACCAAATATTTAATTCAGTCTAAATCATGTTGTTTCATTGATGATAGAAATCAAGCATAATCGTTTCTCTTGTCACCTTCAAAAATCACATTTGATTTCAAACACCCCAATTTATAGTCGTGAATATCGCTAAGGTAAAAAGTCACTATTACCCATCATAGCTTTTTGACTTTTTGATAGCAACAAAAGCCGATGGAAAGGTTTAGAATAGACAGTTATACTTCGTGCAGACTCATCTCCTCTTTCAACAGCGTTTGATTATTTAAAGTTTTCATATTATTAGTAAATAATCCATGGTTCTTGGTAATATCATCCCATAAAGCATATATGAAGTAATATTATTTTTTGTCATTATTACGTTTTTGTTTTCAGATTTTAAATAAAACAACCATTTGGTAGTTGCACAAGATTGTGCGATTGTGGGCCAAGTGTCGCCCTACTTCTTCTTGAAATATTCAAAGGCACTCTGGGCCTATGATTTTGAGGGTTGTTGAACAATTTCTGACATTTTGGTACGCATGTTGGTGTCTTGATGGTGGACACTGCATGATACACAAAACTTTAAAAAAAGAATATAAATTAGAACTAAAAACTCCAGTTTTCATGGTTAATTGATAGCACGCCCCTGGTAATCAGCAATTTGAAGAGCCGGTGACAGCATTGGAGAGTACATCCAGTCCCTTGGGAGGAGGTGACAGATTTCTGTGAATGTTGGATCTCATTCATGAAACTGTAAATCTGCAAATCTCCCTCTTTTCTAACAAAATGGACACCTGCTGCCAACTGCACATAGCGCTTGTGTAAATTCCAGCACGCACATAAATGTCACTATTGGAAATTACTATTTGAATTCACATTGTACTCTTATGTACACAATACGCAGATGCCTGAAACACGTGATATAAACATGACAAAAGATTCAAAATATAGACTCACTGAAATTAATTGGCAATTAGCAGTTTTGAGATAGTTTTAGTTCATGATTGTGAATCAGTTGATTGTGGCCAGGTGGGACTCATGATGCATTCCTTGGTAACAGTGCAGTTGGCATGCTTGTGGAGAATGGAGCTGTCTGATGGAACCATCTGGAATAATTCCTGATAGAGAGGTCTCCCCACTTGTGCCAGTGTTCATAAATACGGGAGGTTTTTAGTAGAGTAGGCTGTTTGTGTAGGCCTACACACAGATTTGTGAACGTGTCATGAATGAAACCTGTAATCTCTGTGGTGTAGAAGAACTACAGTATGTCCGAGGTGGGAATTCACCGTGCATCCCACCGTGCCACAACATTAAACGACACACATGGATGATAGATCAGTTGCACAATCTCTTTGGAGTCACTGCATTGCACAGAAGTGTGGGGAAAACAACAGCACAGATTAACATGTACAGTCTTGTTTCAGCATGGAATAAATGCAATGCTGGACAGAGAGAAGGCAAATGGGAACAAGGCAGAGTGAACCAAAGCCAGGTGCTCTGCCCTTTCGCTGCTGAATGCACTGAAGCTAAAAAACCTACTTGTAACTAGACACTGGTGTTACCTAGTGCATTGTCTGTCTTTATCAAATGTTGAACAAAGTGTTCAGAACATTTATTGTGTTGCACAGCAGCTGTGGTCGTTTTAGAGACATGTGAATGAAATGAATGTGGAGCTGTTTTAGAAAATCGTTTTAGCATCTAACAGTCTTGTATGTTTTAAATGTGTTTCTCTCAGGGCAGATTACTGGACAAATTACTGTTTGAATTTGGTTTTGTGCAAGGTTAAACAAAGACACTTGTTTCCACCCTGGATTTCATTTTGACTAGTGATAAAAGATTAAAGAATAGAGGATTCGGCCTAGTTTAGCCATTTTCTTTGAAAATTGATTATCAAAAAGAAAACTATGCACAGTGCACAGGGTTCATGTTGCATTTTGCTGTGTAATTGTAAAGACAAGCACATGTTTTGTTCGCCTGTCTTTTAGTGTTATGCTACAGAAAACACTGTTGAAAGGTCTCTGCTTTTCTGTTACAAGAAAAATCCTATTTCCTGTGGATGCATACTGTGTATAGGTGAACTCCAGTTCATTACTGTTTTTATTTAACTTATTTCTTATTTTCAGTAGCTGTGATATACGTTAAAACTCATTCCTATATCAACCTCTGATCAGTGCTGTTCTGAAAAGAAACACACTGTTTATTGTGTAGTACCCCGGAGTAAACAGCAGAGGACAAACTTGCTTCACCAGCATGGAGTTCTCTCCCTCTTCCTGCCCTGAACCACCACCCTGTAGCTAAACCTTCCAAGGACGCAAAGCAGCTCATGTGCCTGGTGTGCCTGAACGCGGTGGAGAGAACTTCAACTTGCAAGCTGCTGCCTTCCTTTTATCTTGCTAATTGAAGTTGCCCTGGAGTCTGGCTGTAATTTCAAATCTAAATATTTCACCTCAATGTGTATAATTTAGACCACTAATGAGATCTTCTTAATTCATTCACTCAGGCGTATCAACCACACTGTTAATTGTCACGCCTAAATCAAAAGCAGGCCGGACCTTTTAACCGTGTGACCTGATTTTTTTAAAGGAAAGGTGTATGTTTGACAGGAAGTCTGAAATGTGTTTCACCTGAGTGCATTGATATGCGGCGGTTGCTGTTGTGTTGCGTCATGACCCATCTGTCGGAGGTTTAGCTGGAGGCTTTGCCCACAGACAGCGTCACCACTGCTGTGTTGTAGAATTGCATTGTTTCCTTTCTTTTGAAGACGTTTCATTGGTGGTGTTGCCACAGGAGCTGAGTGCCGCACGGCGAGGTGTTCTGTTGAAACCTGCTGAGATCACACAATTGTCTGTATGTTTTTCAAAAAAGGTCTCTAATTTGTTGTGTAATGATGTGTGATTCGCACCAGGCAGCAAACAATTTCTGTTGAGCAAATTTTACAAGACACGTTTGGCGTTGTGAGAGCCAGTGGATGTAAAAGGAAAGGGGGTTAAACTGTTTTAATTTGAACATTTCTTTCAGCAGCAAGTGTCTTTGATGTTTTTCCAGCGAGTATCGGAAGGAGTGTGAGGGAGAAAAAAAAACGGTGGCGGAACAGACCCCTCTACCCTTGAGGCCTTTCCTCTTGCCTCAGGTTTTGAATCTGCACAGCGCCAGAACAACGTTCACACTTCATTATGTGACAGGCTTTAAAGGATAATTCCACTGTTTTAAACCTGAGCCCTATTTCTGTAGGTGCTTCAGCTTAAATAGTTTATAGGGTCCACATTGTTAAACGTGGTCTACTATGTGATGAGAATGCGCAGGGAAACAAGGGTTTTGACAATCGCACACGTGAAACTGTTGACATGTGAAATCCACGTTGAATTCAGTTGAACTGTCATCCCTTTTGTCTACAGCCCCATTTCTCTCCTGGAATAGGTACTTTATTGTGCTTTATTGTTTCCTCTTTGACTGACAGTAGTTATCTCAGCAGGTCTCATTGGAGGTCTGTGCCACACTCTATAAGTGCAAAAGATTGACACATTATGCTGGAGTTCCAACAAAAGTTTACCTGAGCTGAGGTCTATCATGGAAGCTTTTGTCACAAAGATCAGTTGTACCAATCACCTGGACAAACCCTTGTGACTTTCTGCAGCAGAGTCGCCTGTCGCCTCCTGCTCTCACACAAACCTTGTTGCCTTTACTGCATTTAATCAGCTAGAGCAGGTTTTTCAGTCCACAAGGCAGCTGACATTGACTGGTCACAGCTGAAGAAAAAAACCCCAAATACTACAATCTGCACCAAGATTTTTGTGTTATATTAACTAATGGCTGTAACTAATGGTTACAGGCTTTACGGAAACACCAGGTACCATCCTCGTCTTATCCTGCAGTGGTGTAATGGTTCGCAAGGTCCAGAATATTTCCATTATGGAAATATTCTTGTTTTCTTTTGTCATGATTTTGTATCTGTATGAATTATAATGATAATTAATGTGTTGAAGGATTTAAAAATGAATTGACAGTAGTCAGTGTTGGAGCTTTTCATCTCATCGTATGTCACATTAAATCCATAATGTACAGCACAGACTGAAACAACGCTCCCAACTCATCTTTCGCTCTGCTTCCATGAAACTCTGTCAGTGGCACAAGGCTTTGCCGTTACAGCGGAGCACTGACGGTGGCAAGAAATCCCCCCGAGGTGGCCACCTCATAATTGTATATGCAGGATAAAAACCCAGAGTTAACATTAGCTTGATGTAGTATTTGTCAGGCTCCAGTTCAAAGGGCAGAACCAAACAAGCTTGTTGGTTTAAAAGATTTAGTCAAAAATAGCTGAAGCGCCATCTGATTTTATACTGAGCAGGTTTTGTTCCACAGTTAGCACAGTTAAGTTCACAGAAGTCTCCTGAGTGCAGCTTGTCGCCTGCAGCTCTTTACGTAACAAATCCCTGCGGCTTCTTCTGTTCACACTACCTTGAAAAGTGCAAAAGAAAAAAGATCTACTATTGAAAATAGACAGTAGTTGGCCTGTTTTGCATGTCCTGCGACTACCTCACAGGGAACGCCATGGTGTGTTGATATTAGCTCCAGTAAGTTTCTTCACTCTTACGCCTGTTGACTGTCGGCATCATCATTCATCTTGGCTTCTGTTTCCAATGTGCAGTAATTCAGATTGAGGAATACGACAGCTCCTTAAACTCCTAATGACAGATGAATGTACTAAGCAGTTGTGGAAGCCACGGTTCAGTAACTTTATGAATGTCTGTCGCAAGCAGGTCGCCTGTCCCCATCGCTGTGGGCTCATTGCCTGTGACGCTGCTGACAGCGGGGAGGGGAGCAGCCTCAGGTGTTGGTGTGCTATCGATTGATGAAGTTGAAATATGGTTGACGGCACAAGATTATGAAATCAGATGCGGTTGTGACAAAATTTGAGAGTCACCTAGGTAGTAAACTGAGCTCAGAGACTGCAGATAAAAATGTGGTATGTGCCTTCGTGTGTTTCTCCTGCTGCTACATCATGACAAGTTTAAATTTCTTCCCTTAAACATTGTTAGAAAGTGAATCATGCTTCTTTTCCAGCTGCATCAACAGAAGATGCTGCTCCCAGATTTTTTTAAGCTTTTGCGGGTTCATGTGGGAGGAGACTTGAGCATGGAACTTCTCTACTCAGAGCATCGACATAATCCAAAGCACTTCATCTAGCTCGGTTTTACAGTGAAACACTTGTTTTTCATGATCAGTAGATAATCACATTGACGTCCAACAGTTAACGATTAACGGCCACTACATCTTAGATTCTTGCATTCTGTCTGAACTCATTCATTCATAATAACATGGGCAAAGTTCAGTTGTATGAGAGACTGTGCAGTAGCAGGTGCCTGCAACTACTTTTTTTTTTTTTTTTTTAAAGGACTTCTGCTTGGGGCCAATTCGTCTAAGCCGATTCACACTAACCCAGTTATGTGTTTACATGACAGTTCAGAATTCAGTCGTTACACCAGTGCTTGGTGCACCCCTTGGTCACACTGGTAGCGTCTGCCCAGCGGCTCAGTCAGTCAGTAATCATCTAGTCAGTCAATGAGGTCCCACAGGCAGCACCGCGGTGGATCTCTGGCGCGTCCCAGAAGCGACCCTCACAGCCTCGGCTGTCAGAGAATCAGTCAAGTCCTCGTTCACTACTTAACCCCACAGATGCCTCCTGCCACATTACTGTTTGCAATTTGTCAGGATTGTATGGAGTATACTTGAAAGACAAACGTATTACAGGCTTGTCTCTATTTCTGTAGTTTCTCATAATTTGAGCCCGTTGTGGTGGGATTATTAGTCCTTATGTGTTAATGGGTGAGAAGATTTATGATAAGAATTAAAGGCAGCCAATGGGGATTTGCACTGCAATTGATTTTGCACAATTCAATTTTAAGCTGTCTGATTTATAATTCACCCTTCACATATCAGTTCCTGAGTTAGCTAGCAGCTGAAGAGCTAGCTCAGTAATTGTGTGTGTGTGTGTGTGTGTGTGTGTGTGTGTGTGTGTGTGTTATTGAGAAGGAGGTAAAGATGTACTTAAGTGCATTACTGAATGTGCGTGTGTGGGGGCAGGTTTGCGACAACATGGAGCTTTCCAGGCTTTGCTTCCAAACCCTGCTGGCATTTAGTCAGCATCAGGAAGCAAGCACAACAAATCCACGGAAAGCTCAGCCCTTCCTTCCTCTCCTCAGTGCACATGCTTCCTCCGATCCCCCTCTTTAAAGTTTTCCTGTAGAATCAGGGGTTTTAGTAAAGCATCGCTTTCTTAGACTTTCCTTGAGTTGTTTCTGGCCGCCTCGTGTTGCTTCCTTTTCCAGACAGATGCTATTTAAGTGTGTGATGCACAGATTGCCAAGAGTTGGATAGCTGAAAGCATTGTGTAGCTGTGTTATCTGTCTGCTCCCGCTGATGGAAGAAGACTAGGAAAGCTATTTGCTGGCAGAAAAGCTGGTATTGCGACGGCAGAATGGGTCTTTCTAAAGTGGTCAAAGACATCCACTGTATTTCTCATCTGTCCTCCCCCTCTGCTCCCCGTCTTCCTCATTTTCATTAGTACACCAGTCCGTTCGCCGCATCCTCACATGGTCCCGACTTGCTCTCTTGTTGTCATCCTTTCTCATATCATTCTGTCACATGCTTGCTGTTGCAGTTTGGTTTCTTGTTTGGCCCCAGCCTTTTTCTTCTCACACATCGCTCACAATCTATTGTTGAAGCAGTCCTCCATTCTCAGCCTGTGGAACCAAGTCAGGCAGTGAGAATTGTTTTTTTTTCTCCCCCCCCATTCCCCCAGTATCGTCTCTCTTCTTCCACCCAAGCTCTTTTACTTGTTGCACGACACTTCCAGCACCCTGTTGAAATAAATCATTTCCCAGGACGGATGCGAGTGTGTCCGTGCTCAATCAGTGAGGTCTTCCTCGGGGTCCTGATGGGAGTTTTTGTGTGTGCTCAGCTCCCCCACCGCCACCCTCCTGTGTGTATTATTAATGCCTCTGGCTGTGACCTGCCCTCACTGTTATCAGGGTGATTAATGCTCTACCTCTTCACGTGTGCTTTTAGCCTCTTGTCTTGTTCATTTAGACACTTTACCTCATTCTCTTTTTGCTGTTCGCTGGGTCCATGTATGTGTGTGCACATCATTATTGTGAATTTTGTGTGTGCTTTATGGTGGTGCCTTGAAGTAAGACATAGACCCCCCCACACACGAATCCCGCTTGTTGGTGTCAGTGATGCAGCGGTAGAGTTTGAACCAGCGCCTCAGTCATGTAGAGGCTCGTCCCATCGGCATTAAAAATTAAAAGCTCATGATGATGCATGGACACTGGCCAGATAAGACTCAGAATCATTGGATGAAAGATCACCTCCCACTGTCGTACGGTGCAAGTTTCATCACATTTCATTGCAGTCCTGTTTTATTCTTCATGTACGCTACCTCCTCCTCCGTTGTACATTTCTAAGCCTGACAAAATACACACCTCTGATCAGTCATGTTTTATTTATCTTGCACTTAAGTATCAATGGTAACACTCTTTTATTAATGTGGTTGATTCAATGTACAAGAAAGATTCATAATTTTTACAAGTCAGTGTCAGAAGAAGCATCCTTGAAAAGGGTAGAAAATGTTGATGTACTCAGAATTTAGTTTCTCCCTCAAGCTCTCTCCTCTTATACATGCTATTAAATGAAACAGAGTAACAGCCCTGTTTACACTTCTTAGAATTATGAAAGGACCTCAAATGAGAGGTCTTTTGTTTTTTTGCTGAACTAAACATTTATTCTACAATACCTTTCATACATTCAAGATTTAATGTGCACTGTAATAAAATACACTTCTACATCTTCTTCCTGTGGTACTAATTTCAATATGTAGTATATATGTTCACTGAACAACACAGTAACCAGTCTGTGTATGTGAAATCCACTGTTTGTTATGTAATATGTATACACATTTTGCTCTTGAATCATTGTGTGGCACAATAATTTTCTGTGAGATGAATACAGTATACAGTCAATTAGAGGATAGTAAAATCCAACAAGAAATAAATTACCCCTGATTCAGCAAATTATTGCACAGACAACAATGTGTTTTTGGAAACCACCTCTTGTTCCATCCTATCTTGACTTAGCTGGAGCAGCTCAATAGCATGATGATGCTGTTCTCTTCTTTTCACAGGTGGTGCTGAAGATTATCAAGCACTACCAGGAAGAGGGCCAAGGCAGTGAGGTGGTTCAGGGAGTCCTGCTGGGCCTGGTAGTTGAGGACCGGCTGGAGATCACCAACTGTTTCCCTTTCCCACAGCACACTGAGGACGATGCAGACTTCGATGAAGGTAACCAAGACTGATTCTCTCTTTCTGTTTATTCCATCAATCTTCTCCTGTAGCCGGAGAATGCCACACACTGACATCACAGCAGCATCTGAAATAAATGGCTTTAAGCATCCAATGGCGATAAATAAGACATTTCTTCAATGGATGGTGTGGTGCAATCTCCTCAGCTAAATTACTGTGATTTGTTGCATGTTGCTCGTGGTCATTTATTTTCATTTATTTAGCATTCCTATTCACCCATGTACGACTACTTACATCTTACCTGTACAATGCACGCTGTAAACAAGTGTTTTCCAACATGTCTTTTCCAGCCTAAAGATCTTTATTGGCGCACTAATCTGTTCAAAAGCTCATTGAATGGGAGGGGCCAACAGGGGCGTCTGCGCCAGCTTCCATTGTTTCTCATTTCTGTCATCGTACTCATGCATATTTCATTTTTTTCCCCCACTGACCTACTTTTCCCCACCAGTATTAGCAGTGGTTGACAGCCGCTATGGACTGCGATGATCAGACATTAGCAAAGAGGATTAGTCACTTTGCAGGGCTGTAGTGACACAGCTTAAATTTGACAAAAACTACTGGTATAATGTCACAGCTGAAAGTCAGACATGTTTCTAATAGTAACTGCAACCACAAGTGCTCACTTGCAAGCGTCTCGCTCTGGTTTGGCAGTTAATCCAGCAGTCCTATATCCCTGGATATTTAAAAATAGCAGCATGCATCATGAAAATGGCTCTAAACAGAGGGGAAGAAGGTGGGTAATGACATGTTTCTCATTGGTGGTTGGACCACTGATGGTCTCTCCTATTGGCTCAATGAGGCGTTGGTAGAAAGCAGCACAGCTGCCATATTGAAGGGATTACGTGAATGTGAATTAAATTGTACATGGCACACTTAATGACATTGACAGTTTTGTTTTTTCCATTTCCTTCATTGATGTGTTGCTTCTGTTCTGTTATGTTTGTCAAAAAAAATCATGGTTGTACACCATGTACACCTGCTGTGATTGTGTCTGCTAGTCTTGTGGCTGTTGTGTGGTACCTAAACAAGCTAATATGGTAATAACGTATAGCACAGTAATCTTGGGCACGCAGTATATGTACCAGTAGTTCTGTTGCCTGGTTGCAAGGAATGATTAGTGTACGTACATGTGTAATTTTGGAGGTGGTGCATCTGGGCGCTCATGTAGCTAACCAAGGGCAGGACAATACGATTAGATCAGCAACCTGCTGGAGGTTTGTGTGTGTTTACCCACGAAGTGTGTGTATATGACATCTCCAGAGACTAGGCTGACTTTTAAAGAAGCTAACTAGGTCCGCGGTGGGTGGGAGTTCTTTGGCTACAGGTGGGTAATGTGTACGTGCACAGGGTTTGATTTAGTCTTTATCGCCATCCCTGCGTGTTCCTCTCCCTACATTCTTCCCGCGAGCTTTGTTGTTGGATGCCATGACCTCTGACCTCCTCGATCAAGCTTTGTTTCTTGCACCTTGTTAGTCTACAAACTCCGCTATAAACCCCATTGAAGGATGGGGAGGTGAGCAGATGCAGGGATGCGAAGGGCTGGGCACACTCCCTCCACCGCTAACGAGCAAGTGTCAGAAATTCTGCAAGCTACACAAGCACCAATTGGTGCTAAAGGTCATAAGAGTCAGGAATAGTTTACTCTGTGTGTGTGTGTGTGTCGAATGCCTTGTTTTGGTCTTGACATGTGATGCGCTGAATTTTCCATCTGTCACTTCCTTTGAGCTAAAAACGGCTCCGGTGACGAGTGCTCTGCTACGAGCCTTTGGGAAATTTATGGATTTTCAGATTTATCCCACGGTGAAAGTTAGCAGACATACGGCAGCCTGTCAGTACGAAAGCAAAATTCAAAATGGAAATGGGCAGCAGGGCATTTGCGATGTGTGTCTGTGAACGGCTGTTTGTTTAAACACATTTGAATCAAGAAAAGATATAGCAGATTAGTGTTGACTACTGAGAGATCACTCTGCACCAAATGCATGTTTGTAGCATCCTACACGCCTTGATTTTATTAGGAAGCCCTGTTACAAAAAGAATTTATTACAAAGTGATCACAAATCAAATATAAAAAATTGATTTTCTGCCTGTTTGTTTGGACACTTGTTTCCCTTCTGATGTCATTTCTTCCCACACATGACCAATCAGGCCAGCTCTCGCTCTCTGCTGCTGCTCTCTTGCTCACGCTCTCTTTCATACCCTGCAGCGACTTATTGTTACTGTCTCATTTGTGCTGATGTCTGGGCGGGTTGCCTTGACCCACTGCAAATGTAGCAGGAGATGGGCAGATGTTGGGCAGAAGTGTGAATTGGACTTTGAAAGCATAATGTCCTCCAAGAGGAACGGTGTGACACATTGAGCATAAACTCCTGAGCTGATCTGTGACATGAATGCCATGAAGTTAAGATGATGTTACAGTACCTATCGCTCTCAAAATAAAGTACTTTTTTAAACCTGTTTCAATCTAGTTTACATTTGTGTCCAAATGGGTTAAAAATGCTGACTAAAATCAGTGAGATGTCTCCAATGCTGAGTGACAGTGTTACAGCTGCCAACCACTTAATGGTCGTAGTGTAAACTGGGCAATTAAAAGTCCATGTTTTTGGTTCAGATTGTTAGTTGTTGCTACGCTGTGTGAGAGATTTGCCCTCCAGCCTGGAGAGTGGGCGAAAGAGTTGGACTAACGCCACAGTGACAGATTACTGGCATGTCAGAAATTAAGAACTTAACAAAATGTGGCATCAGTTCGAAAATTTAATGGGCTACTTTCGGACGTCAGGGAATGTAGTAATGGCTATTTTTTTTCCCCACATGGATGATACACTCACTGTTCAGTGCAGACCAGTTTGGACCAGGACAACTACTGCCAGACAAATAGACACGTGAGACCTGCTGCAGATGAGCAGTGTGAGCCTGATGTTGTTAAACTGGGATTTTCACAGCAGCAATGTTGCACACAAAACACCATTGCAGCAACCAAGCCTTCAGTAACTTGTACCTTGGAATTAGGAACACGAATCAATTTAGATTTTCTCCCAATTGTATCCAAATGTAGTAGATCTGTTTTCTGTGGTCTGATCCAAACCATGTGCAGACGGTTTGAAATGTGATTCAAATCTGCATGCCACAGACGGGTTTACAGATATCAGTGATATTTGCATCACCTGCAGCACGATGGTGCAATTGTGAGAGTACCGATCATCTAGGGGGAAAGGCTTAGTTTTCCCACTGAGAAGACATCTGTTTTGCTGCATGACCAGCACTCGTGCAAACGCATCATCATAATGCAACATTGATATGTCATTTTGTCAACAAATGTCAGTCACCAAAGGCCAATAACCACCAACACATGTCAGTGTCACACGTCCCAAGAAAAGGCAGTGTTCATACACGGGTTAGGTCTTTCCTTTGCCTTTTTTTTTTGGAGCTGGTTGTGTTTACATGTGAGGCGCAGCTGTTACCATGGTGACTGACTGTCCAGTCGGTTGGCACGAGCTGGTGATTGCTGATACACCCGAATGGCCCTAAAGGCCACACACCCAACAGACGTCAGCGCTTGGCGTTTATTCTGGTGGCCGCTGAACATGTAGCTTCTCCGAAGGGTTTTTGACTCTGAAGACGGTCGTTTAGCTGAGTTCAGGGGCACGCCATGGACACCTCACCACCTGCTTCCGTGGATCCACCTCCCTCTCCCAGCCGCAGTCCATGACTCAGTCAGCACGACGGAGCTGGCCCGCTCAGCGGAGTGGCGCGCGGGTTGTTTGAAAGTCAAGAGGTGACGCTGTCGTGGGGGCCTAGCAGCTGGAACCACCATCTGACTGGTAGGCAGAGATGCGCCCCTCACTCACCTCTGTTTACCAGCCGGCTCTGTGTTTCTTTCCTTTTTTTTCTTCACATTGTGGCGAAACAGTGGCAGGTTTAGCAATTTGTTACTGTCGCACCATAACTGAAGCATTCGATTGCTCAGTGTGATCTGCCTAAATGTAGTTTGTTTTTTCAGGAGTCTATTTTTTAGGCCTTAAGTTATATTCTGAAGAATATTAATCACATTCCCAAGATATAAAGCTTTGGGTTGAAATACAGAACAGTAGCACAGCTAATTTTTTGCCCATGTTTCTTCTCTTTGTGTGTTTGCTTTACCAGTGTTCTGTTTGTGTGCTTATGTATTACTGAATCATGTTACGCTCAGACATTTCCTGCTAGCGACCTCTCAAGTTGGAATTACTCCTCCAGTACATCGCTGAAGGAGAGGCAATAGATTGGAAGCTATGCAAGTGTGTCTCTTTGTGAGTGTTTGTGCACTTGAAAGCAAGCTTTGTGTGTGTGTGTGTGTGTGTGTGCTATGCTGACTTTCATCAACAGGTGCCAGTGTGGAGCTGCACTGAGAAGACAGTTGAGTCAGTGGTAACACATGTGAACACTGTGTGAAAGAATGAGAGCAATCGAGCAGGCGCAGCAAAATCAGCCTCAAATTTAAAAAAAAAAAGGGAAACCTTGACAGAACCTCAGTCTTCCTGTCCCCCGTGTCCTTCTATACTCTGTCCTTGTATCATTGAAATAATGCATGAAGAGGGATGTGTGGAATTTCTGGCACATATTTTCCAGGTCTTTGAAGCTCCAGCAACACGCTAGATGCATGTTAATGTGCGTTGTTTTATTGTGAAATCAGAAGTAATACAAATGTAACTTTGAGACAACAGCATGTGAGAAATTCACATTAATCGTGTCTTGTGTTTATGCTGACTCTGAGGAACATGCGCCCATTTGATTTATACGATAACTGTTGTACGATAACAATAATTGTTCTTGCATAGCATTTAAACAATTTTCAAACACACACACGGTAGTCTGACAGCATTACATCATCTGTGATGTAGCTCCACCAGTGGCCCTCAGCAACCTCTGTCACTATATTTTGTGTGCTCAAACTATTTTTGCTTCATGTTTTGGCAGCATGTGTGAGTTCTTGTGTTGTGCATCCTTGTGAATGTTCTGTCATGCACCTTACACTTTTTGTATAGGTTAACAAAGACTTGTGTGTAATGTTTTATACTTTCACCGGGCAAAGTCATAAACAATTGAGCAGCTGTTCCCATTTTATGTTTATCCCATCGATTTCATGTAGCAGAAAGCTCACTGACCAGCATCGTAATGGAAGTAAGTTACAGGAGAGACAAACATTCCAATGGATATTACATTTCCAGTTCTTTCCATAATACACCAGAGTTTGTATTAGTTTGATGGTATACTGTTCCATTATCTGCTTTATTGCAGATAACGTGGTGTTCATAGGCCGAGCAGGTGGCAGCAGCAAACAAGTTCACACGTCTCCTCCTGAACTTTAACTTGTTGAACATTTAGCAATAAAAAGTGCACAAAGAACCAGCCAGACAGTTTGATTTAGTGCAGCACAGCATCATTTAACCGGTTCCTGCAAGTGTCATTTCAGACTCTTTCAATGCGGATGCGGTGTTATTGTTCTTGAAAATCCATTTTAGTGACATACTGTCTGCCCATGACTTGTAGCTGCAACACTTTGTTTACTTCTGTTCTGTAATGGCAGTCTGACAGCCTGCCAGCTACTGTAAATCTAATAAGACCTCAGCACATCCGTCTAGTCGGCTCCTCTAACGAGGAACGTTTCCCCAAAATTCCATTTTCGTAATTTTAATACCGCTTTACTTTTTCCATTAAAACATCTCAGCATTGTTTTTAGGATGATTGAATGCCAATTGAAATCTGGTTTAACAGCTGATGAACTTAAGCACAGTGCAACCTGCTGCTGTATACAATGTGTTTAGCTTTTTGACTCATCAAAATAAACAATACCACTTTTGGTACATTCGATATTCAACTCATGTCTGTAGAACTCTGCAGTGAGCAGAGGTATCCTCTAGGTAGAGCAAAATTAGCCTGCTCTTTCTTTGCGTTCCCTACCTCCCTTCTGCACCCCCATTATTTCATACATTCTGCGGGTAATAGAGCTGCCTCTGCCCGTCTAATTCCACCATTTCACCTCCTCCTTGGAGCTCACTGTCTCTTTCCTTCAGTACTTTTCTGTGTTTGCTCCCTTCTGGATTCTCTCCCACAGTGTCCCCACTTAGACCTTCTACCTCAGAATTTTTATCTATGCCACAACCACAAGAAGGATCAATTAAGCAATATGCTGTTGGAGAAGAGAAAAGATGTCAGCGCCAATCAATAATCTGTTGGAATAGTTATGTCCTGGAAATGATGCTTTTACAAGTTTATCTTTGTAAAACGTCAGGATGAATTTCTGCTGCAGTGATACAAACTTGATCTGAAACCACAGCACATTTTAACTGCATATGATTAAGTAAATGAAAATGGTTCATATTAAACCATCTTGCATGAATAAGTTGCTACATGGCAGTGATATCCAATGCTGCTATATTAGAACTGAAATGATCTCAAGTAATTCGAATCAAGGCAGCGTTTGACTTCTGTTAAAAGAAAACAGTGATTTGCTCGGCGGACCGGCTGGTTATAAACAGCAAACTGGATGTTCACCGCCGCATATGTAAAAGAAGCAGCTGCGGTGACACAGGTCAAAGGCCTCACACCAAAACAGCTCAGCAAAGGCGGTGTGAATCACAAAACAGCAGGATAAAATAACCTTTCAAAATCTGGGGTCATTTTTAGCTGAAACTTGCAAAGTATGATAACATTCCGACAACGATGCTGAGACATCTGAACCACAGTCACCCAGTTCATACATCCAGGTTTAGTCAGTCTTTCCTCAAATCAGATTCAAATTTCTCATGTTTTTCATTAATACATTACTATTTACTAGTATTACTATTTGTTATGACTAACACCCACTAACATATGCCTGTAATAACATGTAAATGAATACATATCTGACATGCTGGAAGAAAACCTTCTCTAATCAGATTCCTCGATTCATCAATGAAATGATTTGGGAAAATAATCAGTAGTTACAGCTCTGAAATTTATATATTCTGATCTACAGCCTGTTAAGTACAATGGGAGTTGGTTTGTCCTCTTCCAAACGTTTTCCTTCTGACTGGCTTACTCATACCAAGTTCCCAAACCAAGTTATTAGCGGTTTGCCCAGCACAGGTGGTAGGGGGCCGTCAGCCCTCCTGTCTGGGCTTTGAGTTCTGCTACGGATTGGCCCAGAAAATGCGAACAGTTGTCACGCTTCTGAGACAAACAAGTTTTAAGGGTGCATGCTTTGTGATGTGTCGTGACGAGCCAATTAGAGCTGCGTGTTGATGGCCGTTTTCTTGGCTAAGGAGCGTTTTGTGTTTGGACGTATGACATGACAGTGTATAGAAAGGTTGTAGCTCCTCCACAGCTAACAAGACACTTGATTAGAAAAAGCATGCACACTCATTCTGGATGTACAAACAACCTGTCGTCATTAATGAGGTAGATTTTGCTGATTGGAATTTTTTTTTGTTTTTTTAGTTCATTTGTTTATGCTACTCCTGCTGCCACTGTTTGAATCACTCAGCAAAACAATTAGCCTCACAACACAGATGGAGGTGACTGTGATTGGGCTTTAAGATGGTGAGATGCTTCTCTATTTGAGAACTCATGCTGTTGAGAATATAAAGCTTCTGAAAGCTTTCCAGAACTCTCGGAATCTCTAATTTTGACTGTTGCTCCAAGAAGATTTCAACTGCAAGTACAATACCATCGTCTTTTAAAAGTTTTTTTTAAATGAGCCATCCCTTGGTTCAATAAGAACTTTTTTCCCCTGATAAAAGAGAATAAGTGTAGCTACTCATTTATTTCAGTGCTGCATTGGTCAGCTTTAATAAGATAAAATGGTGATACCGCAGTCGGGAGGGTTTGGGGGATGGGAAGCAGCTTCAGAAAGCCATACAAGGACAAAATAACACCTCAAGCAAGTTGACTGCATCCGTGCCTAATAGTAATTCTCACACTCCTTTCACATCGCATAAATGCTCTTGGCAACAGTGTGGCGGGGTTAGCTAGCTGATAGTTGCTTACTAGCAGTGCTACTTGAATTTAGTCCCTTTCATTCACCTTCCTCTTCATTTACCTCCTGAAGGAGCACAGCGGTTGGCTAATTTGCCTTTTCTGCATACTGTGCACAATTGACTTGGGTTAATTAAACATCTAAAAACTTGGTGGGGGTCCATATACTAGTGGTGCCTTATTAGGTGTAAATAGACCATATTTTACATTGTTGAAGTCATTAACTCAGCTTTGACTGTGGCTGACAGGGGAGCTACAGGCTCAAACAAACATCCTGGGCCTTATACATCCATCTTCTACACCCTCCATTGTCTATTCAATGGTCCTTGACACCATCATTAAATAGGTTGTGGTGGGTGGCAGTTTGCCACAGTATTTAACCTATTTTCCTCTCCTCAAACCTCTTCAGGTCTTCGCAGATATGTTGATTATAAAGGAAAGTGATTGATATCAAAGAATTGATATTTGCCATTAACAACAAGTCCTAGACTGCAAACCAGGGGTGCATGATAAATATCAAGCTCTCATTTTCGGCCACGGTTTGGACTAATTGTTTTGTTCTGTTTTACTTGCTGTTTAAATTAATGTTTGCTCTCTACGTCTTCTCTACTCAGCTGTCTGCGGTATTACAAGTTATATAGTTATATTGGTAATGAGACGCAGTAAGTTATTGGTTAACCGTATTGGTGGGGAAAAAAAATTCTCTTGCATCTCTATTGCAAACTGTCACACCTTTGACTCACTGCCTCTCGGCAAAGTCCCTGCACTACTGCCAAGAGGAACCACAGATACCATTAGGCTGCCACCACTCCCACTGACAACCACGCCCACCCCCAATGTCCTACCGAGTTTAAACGGAGTGAAAACCACTTCAGAGAGACAGACTTGAGCCACGTTGACTACTTAATTTGCAACTAAATCCGACCAGTACTTTTGAGCTATACGGGCTGACACACTGGCACGTAACATACGTGCAGACTAACGATACCCACACACTCCCTCTCGGGGAGAGGGGAACAAGAGACGTGCGTCGGTGTAATGCTTGGTTTAGGCGAATCAGACTGGATTTGACTGGTTCAGTGAATTATTTAATTAATTATAACTCAGTGAGTTATTTGATTTCTGGCCCTGGGCTGAAGGAGATGATACATCTGGAGTGAACCCTCACCTTAACATTGAAAACAAAACATTCACACAGCTTTAGGCTTTTTCTTTAGCCTTTATTTGTAGATAAAGTAACTTTGTAGAAAACACATTCTATTTTGTTAAATCTATTTTTTATGAAATTTATTGTTACAGAACATCAGAAAAGGGCACAGACAACTATGGATCTGCATCTTACTCTGTATGTCTATACACATGTCCTATACACATACAGTCCTTGTATACAAATGATGGAAGAAGGAACTGTAGTAGATATTTGAACCTCTTGACTATGCTGATCCGTCCAACACGAGTTCAGATGGCAGCCTCCATGTTTAAAGTCATGTTGAGCGTATGGTGCATGTCTCTTAGCCTCAGCCTCTGAAGTTTGAAGAATGAACTCAATGTTGTCATAGTGATAAGGTAGATTGAGATCATTTTAATATCTTTATGGAACATTTTACAGATAAATGACGGTGAAAGTTACCTGCACAGGTTTAAGATATAGCCTTTGCATATTAACACAAATAACTCAATTTAAGGATGTGACATTTGGTATTACTTGCCTGAAGTGCAGCACCCTCATCATCTTGATCAGTAAACTGTTGGCTGTATCAGATGTTCTCTGATGCTCACAGGGAGGTGATTGTAGTGCAGAAGTGGTGACACATGAATCTGGGAAAAAAAGATTGCAAAAATAAGTGACTAAATGTGAATTCTGTGCTAACATAGCTTGAAACAGAAAAAATATCCACTGGAAAGGATGTATACCAAACCGAAAATTAAACTCAGGCAACGTGTGAAGTGAAAACACAAACATCTAATTAAGGACTATTGCATCAACATGTTTCTTCACAGGGGTCTGAGAGGTCAGTTCTTGATTTTCTGAGCTTTAATAGTTGACTGTGGCAGACATTTTAAGTTGTGTTAATTGACGTCTGGGGGATTAAAAACATCCTCCTCCATGATCTCGCCACACCTCACTGTGAATATGCTATGTGTTCAGCGAGGTGTTTAGGGGAAAAGAAAACTTGTCTCCCAGCTGAGCATTAAGGGTCTTTGTCGAGATTAACCCCTTAATTGATGGCTGTACCTGCCGAAGATGGCAAATTGATTACCTCTTTTCCCTCCTTGCTCTCTTTCAGTGTGGCTTGGCAAGTCACTTGGCAAGTTGGTTGATGCTTTTGTATAAGAAATATGGGCAGCAATTTTTACTATCTTTTTTCCCCAAGCCCTGTCTTTATTTCTCTGTATGAGTTTTCTGCCTTTCTTTCAATTTAGAGTAGATCTGAGTGATCTGCAGCAAACTGGGCCTGTATCTGATTTTGAATACTCATCTGGTATTATAAATCAAGAATGTGGGTCCCTCAGGTGCTGTCACCATCTCCATCAGTTCCACTGTTTTATTCATCTGCTTCTTTGTCTCATCATGATTCAGCCCCACATTAAATTTTGTGTGTGTCTGTGTTTGAGTGTGGGTAAGATGCATGTGGAAAAGGATGAGACAAACTGAAGAGCAGGACTGAGAGTGGCTGGAGAGTGGAAAGGTGGTTTGTGGCAGAGCAAAGGGAAGATGACAGAGAGCGAGAAAAAGTTATAGAGGGAAAATGAGAGCAACCAAGCAAAAGATTAGGTGTTAGGGCAGAGGTAAGGAGAGGAGAAACGGAAAAAGATAGACAGCAAAAGTAAACAGCTGTGAGAGAGATGATGGAAGATCGTGCTGAGTACCAGAGAGCAATAGAGAGAGAAACCATTTCAGGTTTTAATGAATATTAAAAAACTAATTGTAGAAAAGCATTTGTTGATTCATATTTTAAGTATCACATTGTTTCTTTTCATATTGTTATCATACTGTCAAAAGACACATAACATGAACAACGCTACATCAGTATGTATGTATGGACAAATGTCTATTTGCCAGTAGACATTTGCCAAAAGCTTCTCAGCTGTTTCAGACAGGTAAATTAAAATGAAAATGTAAATCTGGTGAGACACGCTAACGTTAGCAAGCTGAGTACTCATGACACATCTTTTATATTGCATGTGTTTTGTCGACTGACCTGTTATTTTTGCAAAGTCGTTAGACGTTTCCCGACAGTTTGTCATGTCAGGTTTCATCGATTTGATTGGATTGCTGATTAACCAATCAATATATCTATACAGATTGATGGATTGTTACACTTGTTTTAATCTACTAATTTAATTGACAGAAAAAGTGCTATATTGTGATATGTAGCCTAATCTGGAAATGATATTGGGAGTCATACTGTGCAATCCGAACACGGAGGGAACAAATATATGATAAATGGACAGATTGGGGGTTCATTTTTGGAGAAAGAATTTAACTTCTATGTGGCTTTTCATGGTTTATAATGGTTATTTCCTAATACTGTTGTGTACATTTACTTGGAGGTACATTGTTCCGGTGTTGGTATGTTAGCAGTACTACACAAAATCTGATGGGATGATTTCCACACAACTTGGTGGAGAAGTGTCGGAAAGTAGAAGACACCTCATTTTTTTGTGATCCATTTAACATCGCTACAGTTTTTGCACAATAGTATTTATTCTGAATGGGCCATGTGTCAGTCAAAATCATTCTCAGTATTTTTCCCAAGAATTCCCATATTTGGAAAGGATTTTGAAAACAGCTCTTTATTTTTGTTTAGAAGTGTGGAGGTTTCAGTTGTGGGTGTTTTGATAAATGGTGGAGTTTGGTCGGAGCAGGTGTGTGTGTGTGTGTGTGTGTGTGTGTGTGTGTGTGTGTGTGTGTGTGTGTGTGTGTGTGTGTGTGTGTGTGTGTGTGTGTGTGTGTGTGTGTGTGTGTGTGTGTGTGTGTGTGCGCGCGTGCGCGCTCTCTGCCTGCTCTCTACCTATGATGTTATCATGATTCTGGCATTTTCTGTTTGAACGGTCAATGTGTTCCAACTGTCAGTCACCTTACAGCGTGTGTGCTGAAAACATCTGTTTCCATCTGCATGGCTAAACTACCGCCTCCCACTTTACTCACTCTGTTGTGTTAATTACATCTCATCCTATGTTTACCTAAGTACGGTTCAGTCGTTCTGTCTACAGGTGAGCCCACATGGGATGTGGATGAGGCAAATGACTTTGCTGATGCAAAAATGAATGTATAGATATACATGATACACGAAAGAAACTGCAGTTGTTCACATTGCGTGTTAAATCTGTTTTCTTGCATAATTTAAACGTAAAACGGCTATATGTAGCTTCATCAAGACTGTGTTTATGAATGTGTAATGTGGAGTCTTCCAGCACTGTTGAAGCACAGTGCACTCCACAGTATGCACACGGTGCCGCTTTGGCTTTCTGCTTGAAAACATGTTACACGAATCGAAGAAGATCAAGTGGAATTCTTCCTTTTGGTCTCATTCAAACAGAGAAATTAGCATATGCACACACGTGAGCAAACGTGCACATTTCCTCTTCCACATCTGCTTCCTGTTCCTGCTGTAAAAACAAAGTCCTGTGACAAGTGGCGCTGTCAGCCGTGCATATGGTGAACTAGTCAGTTTGTCAAGCACACAAAGCAGCAGCTTCACTATGCTGCCACTCGTTGTGTATTAGATCATTGCTGAGCATGTTTTTGTGTCTGTGTTTGTGTATGCGTGTGCATGTGTAAGGCAGTTCTCTGCAGGGCTTGCTTAACAAAGATTAATTGCACCTAATCCACTGTGCCAGGTGGAACATGGACCATGGCGGGTGCACTCACACAAACACACAGAGGCACTCACAAATGGGCTCACCGATCCCATTACAGACTTGCTGCTGAAAATTAGCCCGGTGTCTCTCCTGACACCCAGAGTAGACCACAACTCGATACCACCATTTACTTCCCGACAACTTGCACATTTATCACTGTTGCCACCTTCCGACAGATGAACGGACTGAACACCGTGACAAAAGGACAAGCTACGTGTGCGCTCCTATCGGCACAAGCTGACCTTGAGAATACATCGTCAAAGGGAGAATATGGTTGAAGTAAATGGCTGTGATAGTTACATCTATAATGCAGAAAGCAAATGGTGTTTCTCACTGTAGCTGTTCCTGCTGACATCACAAGAGCATTTAAGAATAATGTAGAGCTGAAACGATTTCTTGTGTAACAGGTGAGACGGAAGAAGAGTCCGGGGTCCGCTATAGCTCTGAATGCCACAGATCAGATCTGATTCAAGTTGGGGTAGTTTAGACCCTCACGCCTGCTTCCTTCAGCAGATTTGTCACTTGACCCGGTCTCTAAACCATCAGTCAGTCTGTCACTCTGTGGCGTTTGACAGCTGATCTGATTGTTAGTAGCTGTAGCAACAATCAAAACGAGGAGGGAGTGGGTTGTTACACTTCGCTAATCTAGCTTCTTCCATGATTTTCTGACTGATAGACGTACGACACATACGTATTATGTCCTCGCATCATAGGCTGATGGTTAATTAACAAATTCGCACTGGTTCACTGCACGCCAGAAGCATAACATAACTTTACGATAACCACAAGCACCCAGTTTATACACGGTCGGTGTGTAATCACCAGTTATACACATAAACCAATGTTGCTAGTATGTAAGTATCTACTGACCTTTGCCTGTAATGAATTGTAAATGAATGCACATCTCTGTTGTACATTATTATACCATGGTCATTGGGAATACTCTTTTCTGACTGTCCGGCAGCCGTGAGTTAAGAGTTTGATGCACATAATTTGGCTCAGGTTTAACATACCTAATATCCATCTGCAGCGCAACCTGTTACATAACACTGGCATGTAGCAACATTAAACAGGCATGAGCAGTGCAGATGTCTGCGGTAACAACTGCACCTTTCAGCGACAGGGTTAAAAACTGGACTTGCCACCAAAATCAAGCAAAATGGATGATTTTCACATTTCTTTCAATTTGTTTGGAGAGTACAAGATTTGGGACGATTGGTCGTTGCAGCTCTGGTGTAATGGTAGGATGAGTATTTACCTGTACAACTAACAGCTAACTAACAGCTCAGTGTGTATTAAAGCACTGTCTTATGGTATATGTTGTCCAATTTGCATGCATCTTACTTTATCTTTGATTGCTGTAAAAACATATAATGCAGCCATGAAGATAATTTCTACATTAACCGCCATTACCACTGCCACTTCATGTATTATTATTTTTCTCTTTGTGGTCTTAGGGGAAGTATGAGTCATTATTTGGTAGCTATTCATCTTTGTAATCTTGGCTCCTCTTTGATGCCCAGAAGCCACCATCATGTCCCAAGCCTGCAGAAGTACAGCGGACTGCTGAGTCAGCTCTTTCTTGCCAGCAGTTTTTTGTGTACATATGTTCATCTGTGTGTGCGTTGTTTTATCAGAGAACAGTGAGACTGGGCTGAAGTAAGAGTGAACAACCCTAGGTTTGTGTAGGTTTGCTCAAAACCTACTTGGTGTGTTATGTGCCAGTCAGACAATGGAAACATGTCAACGTGAATGCAAATCAGACAGAACCCAGAAATCAGTGTCTCTATGAAGTTACAAAAATGTTTTTTCGGAGAACCCTTCTCTTGTTTGCAATGCAGGTATTACAGTGCATTTGATCATGTACAATCAAGATGCACAAAGCATCGATGAACATTGCACCTTCAGGGTAGAAGGACTCTTTAGACCTCCAGGGATTTGTTATATGAATGTTTTCTGAATTTTCTGATTCTTTTCAAATCGGGTGTTTAAGCGAGATGTGATGAATAAAAAAAGCAGCATCAGTGAAACTGGCAGCTGGTCTCAAGACCTTGATATGTTGTCTTGCATTTCTTGCCACATAGACAATAGCAGAGAGCGTTTTGTTTAGTTACAAGTGTGGGAGAGTCATGCCAGGCATATTGATATAATTTCTTCACCATTCATGTGTTGAGACTTCTGGAATAAATGGTTTTACCCAGATTTGATGCTAGATATTTCAGCAAACAACAAAATGACTAAAACAGATTCAACCCACAATTATACTGTGCAGTCACTTCGCTCAAGTGCTGGTATTGAGGGAAGGGCGAGTCCTGCTCCTTCACTTCACCCAACCAGACATATCTGGGTGAGGACTGAACTGACGACCTTCCACTCACAGGCTATAACCTTCACCTTGCCTGTGGCACTGTGCTGGAGTGTTACACAGGGCAGAGACCAGCTCATTACATCCAGAGGGGCCAGTGGAGTGGTTACACTGGGTGCAATGAATCAAAACAATGCTTCTTGCCACTAGTGCAAAAAGTAGTTTACTATCCTCTCTCTCTCTCTCTCTCTCTCTCTCTCTCTCTCTCTCTCTCTCTATATATATATATATATATATATATATATATATATATATATATATATATATATATATATGTATATGTATATATATATATATGTATATGTATATATATACATATATGTATATATATACATATATATACATATATATGTATATATATATATACAGTATGTATGTGTGTGTGTGTGTGTATGTATACTAAATAGACAAATAATAATTAATTAGAACTTATTAAACCACATTTTGAACCAGCAGAAAAGCAATATGTTGCCTGTCACAAGTTGTTTTCAAACTGGCTGAAACATAAGCTGTGTCAGTTGAAGTCTGACAGTTAAGATGATGTCGCCATGAATCTTAAATTGTGTTAAGTTCTTGTGAACTTAGCTAGTGGCAGACACGGCGGGTCCTGCTTTCTCAACCAACAGCTGTCACCACTGGCAAATTACCACGCTCGAAATCGCTACCTCAGGAATGGGGAAACTGGCGTGCCACTAAGGAGGCCAAAACCTGTGGGCATTGGCGTCTGTCACCAACATGTCTGTGTTGGGGACTGAGGTTAATTCATTGCACTGCACTGTTACCGCTGGCCAAAACGGCATTTAACGTTTCTTGTGTTGGCACAGCTGCCATTTGAATAACTGATGGATACAAGTTCATTTTTTTTTCTAAAACTATAATAGATATGTGTTCATAATCTGATCTGTCCAGCAAATTAAACATCACACACACTGTAGTCCACTTAAAGCCGACGTCCAGATCACATTCACCCATCTTACATCATTTTAAAGAGCCTTTTTGTGTTCGGGGGGCTAGGCAGAGAAATTAAGGCTTGCGGAAGCATTTTTCACCTTCATAAAAAAACACTTGACACCATTTTATTCTATTAATTATCAGCTTGACTTGACTTAATAGTGGATCTAAACGTAACTGTGAGTGTGTACAGAGCCAACTGGATTGGAATATGTTCTGACACGCAGATATGCACATCCTCACATTTAGAGACACACACACACACATATCTCACTGGCTGTGCTGAGATGTTGTGGCCTACAGCAGCATGTAAGGTCTGATGCAGTTCACCTCTTGTGTCACTGAGTATTAGAGAGTGGACTGTCTGTCGGATTCATTGTAGAGACATACATCTATGCTTTTGTACACAAACGCACAAAGACATACCGGCACTCTTACCAGTTGTGCCTTTTTGGCTATTCCTCTTAACATTGCTACCCAAGGCATATAGGGTGTTTCGCTTCAAGCTAACAGACACACACACACACGTGGACGTCCTCACAACACTGCCACGTTTTGTGTTCTTGCATATCCTGCCTGCCATTGTGAACCATAGATTTCACACATTATGTTAAACACACCATGTTGTCTCTCTCTCTCACACACTCCAGCACAGAGCTAACAGCTAGACTCATTCCCTGTCTGGCCCCGGGACCCAAATTGATTGATGGTTAAAGCAGCGGGGCAGCAGAAATGAGTGAGGAATAGCAAACCGTGGTGCATGCTTCCACCTCGGCATTTTGATGATATTCTTAAATTGGCTATTCTCTGGATAATGCCGCTGTTATGTCCACAGAAGATTACTATGTGTCTTGGGAATGCCGGAGCAGCAAGCAAGAAGTGGCTTTTTGACCAGAGAATACAGAGAACTAGAAAAAACTGCGAGAAACCTATGACCAGCATGTTGTAGGAAGGTTCAGACCTTGTTTTCCTATCATGGACCTAAGGTAGGCTCATGGTTTTGTCTAAATTAATCCTGTACCTTCTTTTGAGGCTGCTGAGTTATTTTGAAGAAGGAGAGACATTTACTTGAATGGCTCCAGCTCTGATGTGCCTGGAAGTGCAAAGACACTGAAAATGATTTGCCAGCAGGGCGGCCATCATTCTGTCAGGCTTTCTCCGAGATCATACTCGTCAGCGTAAGCGCTCTTTCGTCAGTGCACTTCCACGATTTGTTCAGACATCTGTTACCTGCCAAGCTTAACCGTATTCCTCTGGGCTGCATGGCCTCTCATAACTGAGGGTTAACTGCTTTACTTGGGGTTAGATCCATCTCTGTTGGGGCTACGGGATCGGAACACATCAATTAATTCACTGTCATTCAAAAGATTCTGTCCAGAAGACGAATAGCATTTTGCTGTTCCGTACATCGAGTACATACCTTTGCTCTCCTTTGACATTGATACATTTTAACCTGTTTTTCTTTGATTAAGCACATTTATACTGATAAAATAGTGATTAAGGGTGGTCACGTTTCAAGAAAATGAACCAAAAAAATATTATTTCTTTTAAAAACTGTAAATATATGATGGCAAGCTTGATGTTGTACTTCTAGAAGTTCCCTGAGTATTTGGTGCTTCACATTCTGTTTTGCTTGCACATGAAGCTTATGTGCTGAAATGTTAAACTGTTGATATATCCGTTGGATTAAACAAGACATTGGATTAAAAATGAAATAACAAGCTTGCTTTTTTTCAAAATAAATGTAGCACAAGTATAATGCCGGGGTCACACTGGAAGCGTCTGTGCTGTGGCTCTGCTCGTTGTTGGCGATTCTCGTCAATCAGTGAGGTCCCACAGGCAGTGCTTCTGTGCCTTCCAGAAGTAACACTCGCGGCCGCTCCACTAAGGACACACGTCGGGTCTATTTTTACACTTTTCAGAGACTGAGCCATATCAGTTTCCACAATCTTGTTCTAAATGGAAGTTAGACACAACATGTGCAGAGAGCCTGGTCAGTTTTCAAAATAACACCCCAGATTTTCACTAGACTTTTCAAAGTAAAACACAGACTCTGGGCTCATCAGCCCATCATAATACTGATGTATTTTTGCTCAACATCAAAATGGAAAACAGGGCTGTTTTTCCTCCTATACACACAGATTCTAGATCCTAGTCTCAAGGTACCATAAGGCCTTCATGATCCGTGTCTGAAACACTTCCGGTGAGACTCGATCGTGCCGCAAACAGAGCAGAGCCATTTCTAGTGTGACTCTGGCATAATACAGCAACATCACAGATATATTGGTAAATCATTTGTAGCATGAAAATACTGACTCATGTTGACTGTTTGTTTAACACATGACATTCTATTACGTGATGATCCCCAAGTATCTATCACAGATGTATGTCTTTTCGATGAGTAGCTGAAATGACTTGGAAAGTTTATATTTACAGCTGAAATGAATACACTTGCAATGAGCGTGTGCGCACACACAAGCACACACACACACGCACTGTGCTGCCTAGCTAAACCCAAAATCTTCTGTTATTATAATAATGTGCACCGTTCTGAAGCTCAGAATAGTTCATGAAATGTGTCTTGTTCTAACTTGCTCTTGCAAGACACAAATCACTGAGAGTTAAACAACCGTCAAGGTTGTGCAGATTGCGGTCAACGAGCGTCCATTCACATCCAGGATTCCATTCTGTTCTTATTAGCGAAACATTTTCCTGATTATCATAATTTAAAAAAGGCAGCATGAGATCAGCACTGTACTTCTGTCAGCTGCTTTAGTCTCATAAACCATCAGACTGTAGCTGCAGGAGGACTAGAGCAACAGGCCTCTTGTCTGTCTGCTTTGACCTACTGAAGTGTGGCGAGTCTGTGGGCACTGAGTCGTAACATTCAGTGAAGGAGAGGAGGGCTGCACTTTACGTGACGGACAAGATCACGTCAGTTTTGTCGAGCTGTGGTGTCTGATAATAGCACTGCAGAGATATTGGATGGGCAAACAGTTGGTGCCAGTAGCTTTTGCTGCTCATCATTATTATGCTCCTATACTCTAACTTTTACGTACATACATTCAGAGAAAAACACTTGGGAGACCTTGTCTTCTACAAATCTTGTGTTGATTCAGTACGACTGAAAGAATGAACCTATGCATTGTAACTGATGTCATAATGTATTATAATTATTAGTTACAACTAATGCTTGAATTTGCAGTTAAACCAAAGACAAATTCAGAGTATAAAATAAAAAGTAATAATGTGAATATTGGTCAGTCTAAACAAAATGTGTAGTAAGTGCACACTCATATTCTGTGGACACACAAGAACATTAAGTACTACACTTTTTACCATATTGTCTCAACCTGCCTGCTGTTTAAATCCTTTGTCAGCGGTTATCAAAAGGCTGAAGTTGGCAGCAAACAAACCAACTGCTAGAAAGCCATAGTCATTTCCTTTATGTTGGTAGTTAAATTCAAGGAAAACACGTACGACTCAGGAAAATAATTATGTTTAGCTCTTATTAAAAAGAATGTACATATTAGTGACAACTGGCCTATTTTTACATTATCAAAGTGGCAATCCATGTTACTTACACACTGTTACACACTGGTCACACAGTCGCTGTAGGCAGTTTCATTGACTACAATTAAAACATAGTGTTGCGGATGTTTTGGACACAATAAAGCCTGAGGGGAGGAAGAGAGTAATAATGAAGTGGTACAATGATTCACACATCATCAAAGTCCAATAGAACTGTGAAATCTGCATTTCTGATCATTAGGGACATTTCTCTGTAAAATTGTCAATTACAATTTTGTACAGTTCAATTTGATTTTTTAAATTTTTATGTAATTATACTTTATTTTTTTTATAGTATTATATATATTATTAGGATATTTGTCAGACTCTGTGCAGAACATGTTTTCTTTTGTTTCTTGGTAGGTTTGATAGATGGTTAGCACTATGGATTGTTCCCCTGCAGTTTTGTTGGTGTACCAAAATGTGATGTGTCTATTTCTTTGTTATTCATCCTGTGTTACTGTGTAACACTTGTAAATGAATGCTGATCTCATCTCTCTGGTGTGTGATGAATACCTTTGGTGTGTGATAGCAACAGTTGTCATGTCTAGTCAGATCACATACAAACTGAATCTTTTTAGCTTTTACTGACTACTTAAGTTTTGGTCAGTAGAAACCATCCTTACTCAGTATGATTTACGTAAAGTTGTAAATAACCACTGCCTGAATCAAATGGAGCGTTGGCTGGTTTCTGGTGTGTGCTGTCAGTCCACCTCTCCTTACTTCTTTGCTTCAGAGACAGGTCGCTTTGTGCACAATTTCCCTACTAATGATTGGGCAGGTATACACATCAGAGGCACTTGAGAGTTAAATACCCTTGCTGATTGGAAGAGAGGTGCAGAGCCAGATACACTAGTTAGTTGGCAGCCTGCCGTGTCCATTGAGGTCCATAGGTCTTGGAGTGTGTTGCTCGCCTGCCCCTGGCCAGAGCCCGCCTCCAGCAGCCTGTCACTGTCAGTCTCTCTCCTCCTCATGCTCCCTTTGGCTCATTCTGCTATTTGTCTCAGCCACCCTTGGTTTTAATTCTTCTGCTTGCCCCGTGTTTGTCACTATAAACTCAGCTGAATTACAGAGGACACACCGTATCTTTTCGCACCTGCTACTCCCGGCATCTTTTTTTTTCTCCTTTCTGAAATGTTCTACGGACGTATAAATCCTGTGGGTTTGCTAGGATGATTTAAATCTGAGTGTAAAAACACACACAGCGCCAGACACAACCTGACACCTTTCCCTCCTGTGGTTTGTCAAACAATTGCACCACCGTCTGAAATATCTCTTTGCTCCCTCATATGCACTATCTTTCTCAATTCTTCTCCATCCCTCCTGTCCCCTCACTCAGTGTTAATCTGCTCTGCTTTCTTTTGCCATGCCAACCATGTCCATCACTAAGTAGAAGGGTAGATTTGAAGGGTAGATTGGGACCTCCAGTCTGTATGTGTTCCAGTGTACTGGCTGTGAATAGGGCCTCTACTAAAATGTCCCCGGGTGATCTCTAATCTAGATGGTAGTTGAAAGGGGCAAGAGACACCTCCGAGCTGCTCTTTTCCTCCTGCTGGAAGTAGAATTTTGTTTAATAAATTAAAGTTTAATTGTGGCAGGCAGGGTTGGAAAATGTCAATGTGTCACCCATCTAAAGAAATGTTCCACCACACAGATTGAATCTTGTTTCAGATGTTTTATTCAAGCAGGGTTACTGATGCAGTCTAAACATGGAACACTAACTCACAACTAGTGGCTACAAGAATCCCGTCAAGTCCTGTTTCTTCATCAACTCTTCCAACCATCACAGGTCCTCTGTGGCTACACACTCCTCAGTCTGAACGTCTGTGACTGTGTTTCCCCCACATTCCCACAGGGCTCGGGGCTTGTGGGTAATGAAGTCTCGGGATGCAAACCTTCTCATAGTTCTACAGAGTGTCAGTATATTCCTGTAGTGTTTACTTGATGAAATGTACAGTGCTGATCAAAAAGAGATTTAGTTTTGACACATTTTGGAATCTAGCATCCACAAAATGTAATGTTTCATCCCGCTTTTACACCAAATCTATGTAATTTCTGTGGAGAATTCAATAGAACAACAAACGGCTGTGAGTTCATCTTCACATTTTCTTTACAATGAGTTTGAAGCTGGTTGGTTCTTTCCTCCACTGTACCGACATGCTGGTCTCTGTGATAGTGTAACGTGGTTCTGTGGTGAACTGCCCTAGGGTGACCGACTGAAATATTGATATTTTTTGCTGAAATTCCTGCCTACTTTAAATAAATTTGCCATCTGGGATCAAATTCAGGCCACTGTGAAGACATCAAAAGAGAAGTGCCACATGAAAATGGGTCACTCCCTATCCTGTGTGTTCCCTTTCACCTCTCTTCATTTTTCCATCATCTTCCTCTGTTACTGCTTCTTCCGTTGTTCATTTTGGGTTACATATTCTTTTTCTCCATTGGACTTCACCACCAGTGTTTTGTCCTCCCCCCAATTTCCCTCCTCCCCTTTTCTCCACCTCTCCACTTTATTCTTGTTAACGGGCCCAGCAGGAGAAGAATGTGCACTACAGACTGGGGTCTTGGGGGCCACAGCTGCCCAATAATACTCTGATTTATCAACCTCCTCCAGCTAGCCTGCATGGAGATGGTGTTTTCCTCACTTTTACTTCCTGCCGCTGTAGCAGGGTTGTTTGTATTTTTGGTCGTGCGTCCTTAGGATGTGTCTGTTTTTAAAGAAGCATCTCTCCCTGTAATGTATCTAGCGTTCTCCCCACAAGCTGAAGCCTGCCTGTTTTTTTTTATCCATCTGTTTTCTCTCCCAACGAGAAATATTTATATGAGACGGTATGAGAAATGAAAGGGGGACTGGTGGTACCAGTAGATGTTCATTTTCCTCTTAATCACCTGATAACACAAGACAAAGCCTTTGTTTTTTCTCTCTGCTATGGGTTGTATGTCCTTCACATTTATCCTGGCCATTTTTTCCCCACTGTTTTTCTCATGTTTCTCACATCTCCCTGTTTGTACACCATGTCCTGTTCCAGATGGAGACCAGATATTCAGAAATTCAAAAAGAAAAATACCACCCACGCTAATCTCAGCACTCATACTTGAAATGAAAATGTTTTTTTTCTCTCATTCTCTCTATTTTCGCTTGACGTTCCTCTCCTCATTTCTTCTACCTCTGTCTCCGCCTCTAGTCCAGTACCAGATGGAGATGATGCGTTCTCTGCGTCACGTCAACATCGACCATCTGCATGTGGGATGGTACCAGTCCACCTACTACGGGTCCTTTGTCAGTCGGGCTCTGCTGGACTCCCAGTTCAGCTACCAGCATGCCATTGAAGAATCGGTTGTACTCATCTATGGTGAGTAGACACAAAATTTCCCCTGAAGGTCTCTTCCATCGTGTATCACTAGAAGGTTAAATGTCTCCTCCAGTAACCGATACTGCTTCAGCAGTCCGTTATTGTGAATAGTCATGTTAGCTGCACTTATCTTTGCCAGTCTGTGGCCATGATTACAAGGAGGAAGTGTATTGACTTGTGAAAGAACATACTATTGATGTTGTCCACAACCTGCAGCCTTTCACAGAAGACCACTAATGACAAAGACTCATGCAGGTAGACGGTGGTCTCAGGAGAAAAGGTCCTTAGCAGCAGATCAACACACACAATAGATGTCACACAAGCTTGAAATAAACGGAACAAGACCCTCCTCCCCCATAAAGCTATAAGACAACAAAGGTTCAGAAAAGGTTGTCACGCATTATGGTCAGTGGAAAGAAAAAGAAAACAAGAATCACCACAAGCCAACAGTCAACAGTAAGTTAGTAGAAACATTTTAGGCTTACGTCTGTGGCCTCTCACATACAATGATCTGGAGTCCGACTGTATCAAGATGTAATTTTTTTACCTTGACTTTATAGCAAACTCCTTTTTAAGTTTATGAAGTGACAAATGAGCGTGTAATACAACTAGGTTCACAAAAAGTCTCCCAAATGAACATATCTGAATTCACAATCTTTCATTAAACTGCCTGGTGTTTATCTACTCACTTTAAGAATCTTGTTAAAAATGATGAACGCAGCTTTTAATTTCATCAACATGCCATTGCTGGTGACTGTAAAAAAATCCTGGGGCGTTTTTTGTTCACATAAATCACTTCAAAATCACTGCGGGGGTTGTCATGTTGTAATATCCATTTCTACCACAATGACACACTCGTCAGATGGTCAGAAAGGCAGGTCCTGCCAGTCAGTCCCTTCTTCCTTCTAAACGACGGCTCTGTTTAATGTCAATCAATAATGCCACACTTAATGGATCAGAGCACCTCAAAGGAATTGACATTATCTCTGTTTAAAGTCAAAGGAAAGGAAATTGATTTCTTTTTTCTGTCTTCGTCATTAGCTCACTGGTCATTGTATGCCGGTGAGTGAATCAATCAGGTGACTAACTGGTGAGTTAATAACCTCTGTCCAATGACAGTTTAGGAAATATAGCATGTTGTTAAACCAATCGGTTAATTATGTTTGCCTTGACAGCAGTTTCTGTACAGGAGGTGCACAGTCGTTTATTTTAGATGGGTTGGTGCTGACATAACCTGCAGGGATCATAGGCACGCCTGGGCTCTCAGCCCCAAGAATTACACAAAGGCAGGGAATCAGACAAAGTGTCGCTGTACTATTCTTTAGTTATCTGGTAGCTGGCTAGCATTTCTGAGTTTCTTCTAAATTCAATCTTAGGCTCTCAGAAAGTACTAGATAAACGACAGTATTTACATGCTGTGACAATCAGATGCTTTCTACACAGTCAGTGACTTGGTCAAACATTTGGTGCAACAGTACTGTGCCTGTGCGTAAGCAAAGGCTCCAGCTAATCTGAAAACTAAAACATTTATCTAAAGTGTAGTCGGGCTGCCAGTAGCATGCATTCATTTTTTAAATAATGTTGATTATTTTCTCGATTGACCAGTTCCAGTAGTTGTTGTATAAAGGGACACAAAAAGGTTAAATATATTGAGTTATTTAAGTGTTCAAGTGTTAGTTCTGAGAATTATCAATTACCAAAATGTATGCCAAACTATGTGTTGACAGTGAGTATCAACACATTGGTTTGTTTACTGATTTGGCTGACATCATACAGAATACCAATTATGACAAAATGATAAATATTAGTGCCATATTTCTAGTTACTCTTCTAGCATGGCCCCTGCAAATTCATGTAACTGGACTGAGAGACCAGTGTAAGGGTTTAAATTCAACCCATACCTCTCTACAAGGGGTGGAAATGACAAGAAAAGTGCTCGGTAGCATTCTACTACTGTTCTACTCACAGTACTGTACCTAGTACACACCTGCCTTTTCCATTCTTAACGTTCTTTAAAATTCTGTGCAACTAGATGACTTGACCTTGAAAAAAATAGAACTATGCGAAAACCATTTTGTGAACCATTCCACCCCACACCCTCTACTGATTTCAGAGTTTTGTCGATGAGGTGATTGTAGCTGCTACAACCACTCTCACCCACTCTCGGTGGCTAGCATGTATTCAGCTTAGCTTGGCCATTGTCAAATGCGTTTGGCATTGGCTGGTGCTAAGTGGCCTGTCACAACAGGCTGTTGGGAAACTGAAAAGAAAGGTCAGAGAACTTCCTGGTAGTTTGGTGGATAACAGCTCGTCCACTTAGAGCTGGTCAGCACGCGTTCACTGCACAAACAACGGAAAATTCCATTCCAACTGCTTTAATTTGTCATAAGAACATATCACAATCTACTACACTCAAATGTAAATAAATGTCTGTCAAATACTGTCTGTCAACTATTACAGTGAAAATCACAGTCAATGTCATTTAGCATTATTAAGATGCATTTTATAAATGTCGTAGTAGTGGTTGCTCTCAGTGCACCACTATCTAGAATTGTAGTCAAAGTATGTGCAGGAATTCAAAGCAGCAGCCCTCACAATATCCTCTGAACCTGAGATAGAGGTCAAACACATGATTTAACAGAAGTGTGTGAGTGGCAGCATCAGCATTCACCTTGAATCCCAGTAATAGAGTCTGTATAAAGATCTGTTCATGTGACGGCTAATGCTGCTCTATAATTCCTGAGAGAGGAACTCCTTTTCTGTGGCGCTTCCTGAGGTGTCGTTCATTTTTTTTTCTCTCCGTTGAAAGGCTTTTGTTTGGTAGGGTCACCTTATTTGAATCAAGGGTGTAAGGACAGAGGGTGTTGTACTGCTTGAATTGTTAAGGCCGTGGAGGCAGTATTAACATTCTTGATGTGACATTCACACCCAGCAGTGCCTTTTTTTTTACGTTTGAGTGGATTACGCTGACAAACTGTCATGGCAGTTTGTGTTAAATTTGCTTGTAGTAGAAGCCAATGGTGCACTTCTTCAAAACATGGAAAGCTTTTCATAGCACCTCAAGGACGAAATATTCAGGCTTGGATGAATGATCTAAGTCATTTTTAGCTGCTGGTAGTGATGGACAGAACAGTTCTTTTAAGTGTACTGAATCAGTAAGAAGATTTGTGTTCTGTGCAGTTCATTTACCCAAAACGGACAGCACTAGATGCTGTTTTTTAGACAAACTGCAAGGAGCTAGCAAAGCTCCCTTTCATACAAGCAGTCCACCATGTACTTTTTAGATTTGTAGTTTCACTGAAGCCAGCCATGTTCCAGTAGGTTCCGCCGCTCATACAAACCGCGGGGTACCGTCGGTATTTCCTCTACCATTAGTTGAATACTGTTGACCTTAGATTAGAAAAGGAGGCCTGTAACAAGAGGCAACCAGGAAGCATAAGTGTCAAAAAAGAGGATGACATATTTCTGTAAATCACTCTGTTATGTACAGTGTGCCCTTGAGCAACGTGCTTAACCCCTGACTTCCTCAGTGAGTGCACAGAGGCCAGAGGAAGATGTCCGTGACAGAGTGGGATGAAATGGTGATTGCGTGAGTGTGTGTTCGGCACTGTAAAGTAAATTCTGAAGTAAATGGGTTCACCTGCAGCCTGACCTCGAGTCACATTCAGGTTTACTGTTGGAATCTAATTTTGCTTGCTCAATTCCCCGGAATTGATTGCCACCACTTTTGGAAAGTTTCACCTCAAAAATGAATTGAGATTTGGAGAGAATTTAGAGAATTAGGGATTTAAAAGGCCGTTTTACATCTGCTCCTTCTCCACCCTTTCCTTTTTTAAATTACCAGACCCAATCAAGACGGCTCAGGGCTCGCTGTCTCTCAAAGCCTACAGACTGACGCCAAAACTCATGGAAATCTGCAAAGAGAAAGATTTCACACCCGAGGGGTAAGTGGCACATCACAAATGGCAAATATGCAGCAATGTTACAATGCACAAATTGTGCACATTGTTGGCCTTTTCTCATATGCTGTATTTAATGGATGTAAATGAGTACTGTACATGCATCCACAGTGGAGTCATTCAGCTGACGTTCGACGGATGCTGCTGTTGATTCATCAGTTCGCCCTTGCACTTCAAACAAATACTACGTTTGCGCTTCTTTTGACCTCGTGGCCTAAAGTAATTTCTCTTAATTTGCAGCACAAAGGCGATGTAACGAGAGGGCATTTATATGCAGCTCAGGATAGCCCATGTGCACAAACTTAAACATGTACCATGGCATTCACTAAAGTTTAAATGTTTGCATCTGTTGGTTTCTGAAGGTGAATTTCCCCTTTCCTGTGTTTCAGTGAGTTTCCACCTATGTCTCTTATTACCAGCCAGTCAGTCACTGACCCAGTGTGTTTGGCTGAGTGAAGATCCCACTCATTTCTTGCTCGGTTAAATAGAAGGCAACTGGACTTTTAGTTTGCTTGAAGACGTTTCGCCACTCAACCGAGAATCTTCTTCAGTTCTGAACTGACTAGTCGGGAATACTGCTACTGAGCAGGACTCCCCACAAGTCCAGTTGCCTACGATTTCACCCAGCAAGATACCGTGACCTTGATGACTGAGAACCTTCACATCCCACTCATTGCTGTAGCTAGTTATTACTTTCTGTGATTTATTACAGCTCCATTCTGTAGCCGTCAGTGTTTCCAATAAGTTCAGGATTGAAGGAGGTCATGAAAGGACAGAATTCCCACATTTCAACAGCCTTGTCTCTGTCCTATTTTAAGTGTTATTTTAGGCATGGATTGGAAATCTAAACGTCAGTGGTCATTTGTTACAAATATGCAAAACTTCAGCTCCCTGAACGTTAACACACTGATGTGAAACGTCTTTTTCATTTTAGTGTATTTGATGTTACATACGCCTGCATCTATTGTGTACGTCCTTAAAATGAAAGGCTGGGATTGATGAGTGCTATATAAACCCATCTCTTTGAGCTGCCCTCCTGGTCCGCTTGGCTGTCGGAGGTGCTGGTCAATAGCCTCCACTTTGGCTCACAGATAACAAGTTAGTCAGCCAGTGGAGTCCAGTGGGGCCCAACTCAAAAAGAGCATGACATTAAATGTGCCAATTTGTCCTGCCCAAACTTTGCTGTCTTTCTGCCTCCTAATACGCCTGTAGACATTTGAAAAGGTCATAATATGCAGGCAATGTTGAGAGGTGATGGATAATTGTGCCAATATGTGTAAGAAACAGTATTTATATGTTCAGATTTTTGTCACAGGCTGTCATTATCTATGGTGATTCGTGTCCCTCCCACTTAGACCCCCAGGACCCCTTTGCTTTACTTTATTCCTGAGGAAAACAACAGAACATTTCAACGTTATTAGAGTCAGATGATGCTTCATATTCTTATTTATTTCAGAGATGGGCAGAATACAAATCAATGTAGTATGCTCATTGATCCCATAACAAACAGAACACTTCTAAGAATTTAACATTTAACATATGCAGCCTGTGGGCTGGAGTTCATGCACTGTACACAAGTGAGTGGGGGAAGCAACGCAGTCAGTCAATACATTTGGATTTATGCAAGACATTCAGCAAAGTTTGAAGGTCCCTTTTTGTATAAAGAGGCCTGTGTAGAGAGAGAGAGAGAGAGACAGAGAGAGGCAACTTGAAGGAATGAGAAGCACGATGAGTTTGTTCAAAAAATCACTCGATGCCTTGCACACTCATCAGCTGAGCCCATAAAAAAGCCATTTGAACGACTGAGCCGAAAGTTGCTTGGGAAAGACCATATGAACTTATGAATGGTATTTTCAGAGGTCATCAAGCAGTGTGCCTAACATTATCTTTCACTGTGCTCATATATAAGGGTGCATTTTTTTCAGAGGGCCAAGCCAAATGTTAACTGCTCTATCACCCATTTGTGTACACTGAAAATATATAAAAAGCAGGGTTTCTGCTTCAAAAGCACGTCAAGTCAAATGCAGTTTCCATAAAAATGCCACACCCACTCCCTGCTCACTTACACATTGATTCAAAATAACTGTGAATCAGCCACAACCTGTGCTTTTTTGGGCTTTGAGTAAGAATTGTTACAGGCTCATTTCCACCACAGATTTGCCATTCTTATGTGCAAGCAGCTTTCGCACATGACAGACAAGCTGTTCCCTTTAAACTACTTGATAAGTCAGGCAAAAATGTTGGATTATGTTCTCACTGCTTTTTAAAATAACTGTAAAATAACTGTTAAAATAACTAGCACTTTTGAAATTCAAAGAAACATGATGCGACTAAGGACCAGAACATTTGTTGGAAATGTTGATAAAAGCGTTATATTAAATATTATATTAACAATAATAAGTCATGAAAAATGATTTTGGAAATGGTTAAGTCATCTTCATCTGCTGCAACCACTCTGAAGGGACATAGTTGACTTTTCTTCTGCCTGTGTTTGTCCATCTCTCTACAGGTTGAAAAAGGCTAACATTGGCTTCGAGCACATGTTCGAGGAGGTGCCTATTGTCATCAAGAACTCCCACCTTATCAACGTCCTGATGTGGGAGCTCGAGGACAAGTCCACAGTCGCCGACAAGCATGAACTGCTCAACCTCTCCAGCAGGTCAGGCATGAGCTTGTGGAGCCATTTGCAGAGAGCCCCAAGGCCAGACACATCAGCAGTAGTACGAACATTTCTGTGTGAAGGGACATTTGCTTCCCGCTATAGATGTGGATGACTGCACATTTAGCTGCAAGGATTTATTTAAACAACCCTTTTCAAACACTTTTTTGTCAAGCAAGTTACTTTGAGGTTGCTGGATTGCATAAATCCTTGTAGCTGACCATGTGGTTACCCTTACTTTATTTCCAGATGCCATGAACAGGTTATGTTGAATGTTTGTGTGAGTTCACCAGACTGCTCCTTTGAAAAGCTTCCTTGAGTAATTATCACACTGTTTAGCACTAAAGTGCTAAACATGTAGACAAGTACTTCACTCACACATTAAAATCAGGGGTTCATCAGCATGTCAGGTCACTGGCCAGCAGGTGATTCATTGTTGGTATTATTCCAGTTCCAATAATCTTGTTTAAAGACTTTAAATACTTCTGTATTCTGCTTCTTCGGACATAAATAACATTAAATCACTTTTAACCTATCTTTAGCATTTCGGAGGACTCACATTGATATCAAGTCATCCATGTGTTGAACACACTCCTCTCAGATATCGATCCATATTGACATGAATCTCCTGCATTGCCCCATTTTATATTATTGTGGCTCTCTTCCCTGGCATTTAAGGTCGGTCAGTCATATTTCAATGCTCTTTTTGTTTGTCAGACCTTCCACATAAACCAACATGCACCCTAACCATTGGCTCAATATATGCAAACAAGAACAGGCAAAATGTTCCTCTTCTCAAGATCCCACAGTCCCTCTCACATATTCACAACCCATGATCAGAAAAAGTAGTTTTGTAAATTGCAGCGTCTGTTCCAGCCGTTCGTAATTTCTGTGTAGGCTTGTGATCTTGGGGTTTGAATGGCAATGTAGGAGAATATAGGGTGTGTTTCTTTGGGATATCAATTGGTGGCAGATGATCTCACTGACGGTTTCTGAAGATGCTGCTGAATACGGAATGTGGATCAGAGGGAACAGCATGCAAATATGCAGTGGGTTTGAACAAGCAGCCATGGGGGTGTGAGCAGCATGAACTCATAGATAGGTTTTCAGGAAACCAGTTTGAGATGATGTTAGCTTGGTGTGCTAACCTGCAGAAATGACCCAGTGAAAGATGAGGATACTGGTTAATGAAGGGGTGGACAAGGTCAGCAACATTACTCAGGCTGGCTGTGTGACTGAAAGGATGCTCAGTTTGTACCGAGGGCAAAGTATGTCCAGCACATATCCTCACACTATTACACCATGTGGCTGATGGACAATTTGGTTTCACACATTGGGTGGTAGGAAAGGCTCCCCTGCCTTACCGTTTGTACGATTTGGTTACTGTGACTGTTATTCTCCTCTTCTACAGCATTATCACCCAGCCTCATGGCTCAATGGATTCAATTTCTGTTTAACTTTTTTATGCAGTGGGCCTGCATGAACATCCCTGAGTTCGCCGTTGTTACATGCAGTGTGTTCTCTTATATGATTTATGCTTCTTAGGTTGGATTCAGTTTGTCTTTTTCTCTACAGTTCGTGTTATTATCACAATTATTACACAAACAATTATTTTAACGTGCAATAATGCATTTTTTTGCTTCCAGTCAGTCAAACCACTAGTGACAAGAGAGGCAGGATGTTGATCATTAAAGCTGATTCATAATCCGAAGCAAGAACTTCTTGCTTCTCTTGCTGGGCAGAACTTTTCTCTCATGTGGTGTCTGAGAACTATTGGGTGATTGGTCAATAAATTCGCAGTGGGAGTGACTTTAATATGGAAGCGCGGCAATGACGACCAATGAGAATCGCAGTTGGCAGTGAGCTCAAAGCATCGCTGTGCTTCCGGCAAGTGAGTGTGTGCTCACCGTTGCAACTTTTGAGACTCTCCTGGTGGGTCCCAATTCACAAATGCCAGAGTTTAGACCATCATCAGTCAGTCTCGTTCTTCACTACAGTTCCAGTTCTACTCTACAAGGCTGGGTAACAGTCATGTACAATCAGTTCCTCCTCAATGTGAGTGAGGACGTCTCAACAATGGCTGCTGGTGTCATTCTTTGCACACATCAGCCATGTTAAATAAGCATTAGACGAGGGATAAAGAATGATTGCTGTATCGCCAGTGTTGTTCTTGTTGTCGGTAGCGATCAATCAGAGGCCGGTAATCTGTACATGTCAAATATTTATGGCTGAGCTTGCTTGGAACCTCACCTGAGGAGGAACCAAAAACAGCTGCAGGTACTAGGAACTTGCCCTGATGGAAACACAAATAGCTGAGTAGAGCTGGAACTGTGTTGTGGACAAGTCTGACTGATGGTCCAAACTCCAACCTTGGGTACATGTGCACATTCTTCTGATTGGCTGCAGACTGTTCAGTGTTTAAAATGTGAATTGGGACACACCAGCAGTTTGTGAATGCACATTCATTGAGTTTTACACATGTTAAATGTGCATTTACAACATTTACAAATTTCCTTGTGCATTCATTTTGAGATGAATCTAGCCCCCTTTGTTCTATGCTTGCATGCACCACCTATAACCAGCCTGTGTGTGTGTTTGTCCACAAATGGTGATGGAGACACTGTCATGTACTTACTGCCATTTTGTCGCTTTTTACATCGTTTATAGCAGATACGTTTATGCGACAAGGAGATGATTAAATATGCAGCCCTAAAACACAGAAGTAGATGTTTCCATCATTCCTGATTGATAATGTACAGTTTACATTTTGTGGACATTATACAATGAATAGAGGTGGAAGAATGCTGTCAGATCTCTCAGGCTTTAAAGCCGTGTCTTGAAACCTGCAGACATGAGTTAAAACTACTTTTTAATTAAAATTGATTTGACATTAGGGAACTCGTGGGCATTAATCAGTGTCTTCTCCTCTGTCCTACAGTGGCCCAGATTGGAGGAAAGAATTTGATGTTTATTGACGTATTCACTCTTGTGTTTGCCCGACAGATTCTCTGAATGCTGTTTCGAACCTTTGTGTTCAAACTGAAGGGGTGTTATGTTTCTGCCTTTTTTTCTGTGAGGGTTCACGCTCACAAGAAGCCAAATCCTGTTGTTTTCCTGCTGTTTCATTATTGTTTTTCATTGTATGCAGCACAACGTCTGTCTTGTTTGACAGTGACACATCACTTTCGGTTATGGGAGCAACGTGTTCTGTTAGGGAATGCTGAACAGAAATAATGATTCCAATTGGCCAGATGGTTCTTCCCACCCAACCCCCCATTTAAAAAAAAGTATCAAATTGATTGATAGTAGCATTTTAGCATGAAAAGTCGATTGTCTGTTGAATAGTTCACAGTAACGTTCACTCTTCAGTCCATCTGACACACAGACGTAGAACATGACTTGTACATTCAGCATCAACATGATTTATGGTTTTACTGTACATCTTCAGTTCATCAATCATTTGTAACTTTGTGTAATATGACACAGAATTCTGCTTTGACACATGATGTCCACGTTCACGTCTACACCGTCAGTTTAGAAGAACGCACTTTCATTACGTTCATGATTCACTGCTTTCTAGAAACAGAGCGAATGGGATTACCGTAATGACCTAACATGGCTGTTATGATAGGAACTGACTTTTTCCACTTCCTCTAACCGCTGGCCGTTTTCCGAGCTCCTTTTGGAGAGGTAGGGGAGCAGAGTGAATCTTCTCAGTTTTCAGATAGCCCAAATAATCTCATTCTCCAAAGTATGGCAGCGCAAATGTATCGCAGTGGATACAATTAAAGGGTTAAAGGGTTAAGTAAGTCAGATTAATACAAACATCATGCCTTAGTGCATTATTAATATAACATCCTTATGAGTGTCTTATTATGAAAAAAAACAACCAACTAAAAACACAAAGGCACCATAGCATTGAATGAGTACATTAATAATGAACACCCATTCTGACACAACACCATAACCTAATAAGTGGTTGTGTTCCTGATCACAGACAGTAGAGTGTTCTTTAATGGGCCCATCCTAGCAGAGGCTGTATTGTGTTTACGTGCTTTGAGTATTATTTGCAGGAATGGTTATAGTGAGTCGCATGTCAAACATTTTACTCGCGACGACGAGGTGGCTGGAGTGTTCGCCAGATGAAACACATCAATGACCTAAGACTCTACTGGTCGTGTTTTCTTTAATGAAGGTATTCCTCATAACAGGGCCAAACGTCTGTTATGGTCTTGTCCAACCTAAACTCTCATTAGTACCCAGGTGTTGGTTCAGTCTCATTTTCCTATAATGCATGTAAAGTGCTCAACCGTGACGCTGAAAGGTCAGTTTAATCAATTTCATTACATATTTCAGTCATTTTCAAAGAAAAATGTGCAGTCAAGTTTTTGCAAGCGTATAACTGCTCCAAATGTTCTCTTCCTGTCATAATCACAACGCTAGAAAAAAAAAAAAGGTATTTTACTCTGAAGTACAAAGTGTCCTCAAGTACTGGAGAGAACAGACAATGAAGACCATTCTGTGCCACTTCAATAAGCTCACACAACAACCTGTGTTGTGTTTTAGTTGCATTGTACCTGACAATCTCAGCACGTACCTGTGAACATCTATCTAGTAGAGCAGGGGTATCCAAGCCTATCCTGCAGATTTTCAATGTCACCGTGTTCCTACCTAACTTGAGTCAGTCTATGTGAAGTTCTGCAGTGGCCTGACAAGGAGCTGCTGATTTGAGTCAGACGTGTAGGATCAGGGTGACATCATTTTCTTTTCTAATCATGCAGCCTTAGTGTGTTTACAAAGTGTAACACCAGAAGCAGTCAGATGCAGAACATTTAAACTGTAGACTGCATATATAAACAGTGCACCTTTAATTCTTCCCTCTATGGGGATGTCCCAGAGAACCATACTGCCATATTGGTCTGGTGATGAACACAGAAGAGAAAATGGTGTGAGAAATGAGAGATCCTTGGCTGAAGTAAATGTGCATACACCCTTTGTACACACTTCAGTTAATTATAAAACCAAGGAAGCCTGAGGATGTGTTATGACCCATTTTTGCATGTTTGCTTTTTTATCTGTCCAAAAGAGCATTGCATTTTGTTATTTTTTATGTTTTTACGTTTTGTCATACTCATTAACATTAACAGTTGTCTTGTTTGGTTGTATTGGACAATTCAAATGTCAAATCTTGAACTACATCAATGAATATACATTGTTATATGAATTAGGGTTGACCAGATATTAGTAAAGTGGAAAGAGTGAACCCAGTTCAGTTCAACTCCAAACAAACCAAGACCCCACAAACAGTGTCAATAGGAATTAAACATTTTAATCACCACCATTATTGTAGTGCCACTGTTTGAAATGACAAGCGCTACTTTTATATCGCTGATGTTCTCAGCATTGGTCTCAGGAGAATTTAATTTATCAGCAATCATTTATGGAAATAAACCACTAGATGTGAAGCAACTGCTGTGAAGCTGCTAATCAAATCGCCTCCCAGGGGCATGTGTGCAAAATTAGCACAGTAACGACTTAAAGTGATGATCCGCACAGTTTTAGAATGTAAAATAGTACTTATAGATGGCATTGTAGGACACAAGGAGGGATTCTTTTCATCTGTGTCACATAACACAAATTAGCCATGAACTGAAATATCCCAAAGCACTTTCTCCAGCGCCTGGCCAACCAACCTTAGCACCACAATCGTAGACTGAAATTCCTCATTCTTTTGTATGTTTTTCCAAATGACCACTCTGGAGGTATCTTTTATATATGACCTGAAATGGGACAGAAACAGCCTGGTTCTCGTCATTGGTTCCCTGGCCTGAGTGCCGATGGGATGTCTGGCAAGATGAAATTGTTTCTTGAAGTTGTCTGATTGCTGTGCAGCTCTGTCCTTATATTGAATTGTCGCGTCTGTCTCGCTACATCTTCTGCTGACAGCCCCACCCTTTTCTCCCTTATTTCACCCCCTTCAAAAAAGTAAACGACAGTGGGTTTTATTTAATGTTTTTCCTTTTGTCTCATTTTCCAATCTGCAGCCCCATTTGTCAATGTCATCTGTGTCCAAGGCTGAGTGAATGCAGTTCCACTCAACAAACAGGGTTGTTCTTACCACAGATGATGATGTTGATCATGGTGATGGATTACCGGTACATGAATGTAAATTCATTTGTTCCCGTTTTCCCCCAACCAGCCTTGAAATAACTATTTGCAATGTTCTAAAGTAGCACTTACCTACTGTATGTCAGTCTCAAAGCTTGGCTATCAGTCATCTTAACTTGTCAATGCTTTGTCTCATACTATTATAAATTATCCTCTGAACTATATATTTCCCAGCTGTTGTGCTGTGTGAATAGAGTTCTCCATTAACTGTCTGATTATTGGCCTTCTGGGTAGATAAAAAGGGTAAGTGATAAATTGTATTGTAAACTATAAGACCAATTACTTTGTATGTAGGATTCGCACAAAGACAAAATGACGGGTGCTGTTAAGGCAGCGGCAGAGGTAGTCACAGGTTCAGACAGGTGTACAAACACAACAAATTCAATGAAGGAGGCATTTTAACATCAAATAAAGCAGAATCTTTGGCGTCTTTTCCGCTGGTACTTTTCTGCATCAAAGCAAACCCTTTTGAGTTTTCCAATAGTAGTAGAGACAAGTAAATGATAAAGCATAGAAAGATTAAAATAAGTGACTCTCATAACAAACAAAGACACCAAGGTGTGTGGAATAGGCCTGGGGGGAAATATTCAAACCAGTTAAACATGAAGCTAAATCAACCAAATGAGACCGTTGGACGTCACACTCGACCAGGTAGCTGCTCTCTAAAGAGATTCACTGTACCTTTAGTCATTCATGACGTTGGCGTTATTTTCTTCTTCTGAATCTATCAGTAATGCAGAGCAGCCGCTTGAAGTGGACTGCTGGTGAACATGTAGAGATAATCGTCAATGCTTCAGTCCACGGAAATTAGATCTCCTAAACTTTGTCACCCTTGCTGCTTGTCCAACACGCACACGCGCACTAGGTACTCTTTAAACCAGTTCTAAACTGTTTTTTTTTTTTTCTTTTCTTGCTTTGTAATATTTCAATGATGTTCCGTTTGCACAGGTTTGCTGTTCCATGATAATTTCATTTTACCTAAGAGTTTATGCGGGACAGCTCTCATTGCTTCAGTAAGATATTTCCAGTCGCTAATGCTATGATATATATATATATAATGTGTTGGGTTTAGGCTTCCTCAGCTTGGTGCTAAATCACATCTTTCTGCTGCAGAAGCAAGTAAGCGATTATTATGGTCCAATGACCTACCCGAGGATATTCAACTCACAAACTCAGGGACATATTTTAAATCGCTTATTAAAACACATTTTTAAAGACTTGCATCTTGAGGTTTTATTACTTTTTTATCCTGTTCTGTGCTTTTACATGTCTTCATTTAATTTATTTTTATCTTGCTCTTACTCATTTTAATTGCCATTCTGCCTCTTTCAATCCAAATTCATAACATGCTCCTCTTATTTTTCCTTCCATTGTTTTGTGCTCATATTTCACTCTTATCTCACACTTGCTATTATTTACTCCCCAATGCAATGCCAAAGCCTTGCATCTGTGGTCTTATGTTTGTTTGCTTGTTTTCATATTTGTCCCTCTCTTTCTTGTGTGGGTCTTTATTTTATGCTGTTGTTCAAGACTTTGCATGTTTAATTGCTTTGCAAAGTTTAAGTGCTCCATAAACAATTTATCATTATATAATAATAATAATAGTAGTAGTAATAATAATAAACACCTTTTAAGGCCTCATCGGTGTAAATGTCAAACTGAACAAATGGAAGTCAATGAAAGCAGAATAAGTGATGACAGGCACTGCCTCGGTCCACCTTGATTCTTCTTCTTCTCCTCTTACCTGATCAGAGGGTTCACTGCCTCGTCTTAATAATTTAACCCTTTGGGTGCGTTATACAGCCAGATGCTGTCCAGATAAATTTCATTATTCAGATTCAGTATGTTTGCAATACAATAATGCACAAATAGTCATCTTCACCCCATATCTTACAAACTGCTTTGTTTATTTAGTGTTCTCGAGTCAACTTTCTGGGTGACCTTTCATCACTTGGCATTGCGCAGGCACACAGACTTCAGTGCAGTTGACACATACATAAACAGCAGATGTTTTAAAGGATCTGGCTCTGACTAAATGATTTCCTTTGCATATATTATAAATGCCCACCACACAAATTAGCTTCCATATTGCCCGACGAAATGGATTCAAATGAGCATTCGTCAGTGAGAATTAGTTGTGACATCGTCTGGGGGATACAGCAGAGAAGTGTTCAGGAGAGATTTGGTCCTGGGCCATCAGTTTTTATGTTTACAGCTCTGACACTGCAGCGGAGGAGTCGGTTGACAAACTGATGCCACAGTCTCCTCACAGGCAAACACGACTGTACTGGAATCAGTTGAATTCGTCTCAACTATGGAAACGACTGCTGGGACGACTCATAATCATACGCTTCACAAGATATTTGCTTTTCATTTCAAAAAATGACGTGTTTGCAGAAATGCTACAGTTAAATGAGCAGACAATATGACTGAAAACCAATTTGCAATATTTTTACACAGGCATTACATCTAGAATCAACATCAAAATCAAAATAAATAGTAAGTCAGTTCATCAGCATTCATACACTTGTCTGGCCTGCCGGCCTTTGACGTCAATATTTTATCAAGTGATTTGCATTAGGTTTCAAATGATGGATGAGGTCGGTAGTAGCATAGTGACGAAGTGCGAAAGCTCTGAACTTGGCTCTGCATATGTTGATGGGCTGCTCCATTCTAGAAAAGTGAACACATTATTAGAGTGAATTCGGAAAAGTTCATAACTTGTGTAGCTCAGGGCCAATATTTAGTTTCTTTGTCGTATGTCAGTTGCATTGAAGAAAAAAAGATATCTGCTGTGGAGACTTGAGGATGGGTGAATTATTTCTGTACATTACTTCTCATCTTGGAGCAGAATCTGGAGCATGTGGCGCGATGGATAATGTTATGCAAAAATCATAGAAAAATGGCGCAGCGGAGAGGAAAGAAAGTAAAATCATCCAAAAACACTTGCCGCTTCCTCCACAGTTTAACAAACACAAACAGCGAGTCAAACACACACACTTGACATCAAACACGGTTACATCAGCGCGAGTGCACACTGAGCCAAAACATACACAGTGCAGCGAGTCCTTGCGGGTACATTTTAATAAACAGTCAGAATGCATTTTCTCATGCCGAAACTATGCAGCGCCCAAAACGTTCACCCATGAAACAATCTAAGTCCATGAAAGAGGCACACACACGCCAGACCATGTGAAGTGGTGCACTGCAACAACCTCGTCAAGGTTGAAGTTGAAGCTAGAGTGAGACACCCTGTAGAACTGTGACTCATGGGTGAAGAGGGAATTCTGGTGGCGCTTTTCCAGCGTGGTCGAGGAGATGACAGAGGTGACACCAGAGCAGAGTTGAAGCATAGAGACGAGAAGAAGGGTCTTCATTCTCCCAATCCCCAGGGAAACTTTACATGTCAGCTGCTTTTCAGGATGTATATAGGAAGTGTGATGGTGGGAGATGAAATCAAAGATCAGGTTGGAGCGTGGTCTGTTGAACAATGTGGAGACATGATGACGGGAGGAAATTGTCTTCCACCACCGGCAACACCAGTCACACTGATTGTTGCTGGGTGTTGGGAAGGAGCTTCCTGAGAAAATAGGATTGGTGAATATGAGGTTTAGTCATGGCCGCAGATAGTAATGTGGGTTTGTGGGATGGATTGCGCCCCCCCCACCTTTTTTTTCTTCTTCTCACATTCACGCCTCACTCAGGATGAAAATGTAATGAGTACCATCAGCCTCAGCAAGCCTCTGGAGTGCAAGTTAGCAAATGGTGACATGCTAATACCCTGAACTAAAATATATGAGAACGTAATTAATACCAGTATGTTAGCACGCTGACAGCAGTGTTTAGCTCAAAGCATCAGTGTGCTCATGTACTTCATCACAGAACCACGAGCCTGGCTGGAAACTTCTCTTCAGAGAAGTCTGGATTTGTTTCCTCATGAGGAAGAAGTGTCTCAAAGTAATTTTACAATGTATCCAATGGGGTATGTCTTTGTTTTTAAGAAGACTCCATAGGTGTGTCTGCTAACACTTTTTGAAATGGTAATAATTGTAGGAAATGTTCACATTATGATGGATAACACTCCTGTGTCAATGGGATTCAGCCAATGCTGTGTCTATGTTGACCATCCAGTAATCAAGGACACATCCACAGTTGAAGTTGGAGTGTTGATTTTTTTTTTTTTTTTCCAGGGGTGAATAAAACCACTGCTTCTCAGTTTTTGTTAGCAGTGTAAAAAATGTATATGGTATTTTTCTTGTAGTAACCATCTGGAGAAGAGCCTGCAGCTTCTGATGGACAGAGTGGATGACATGAGCCAAGACATCGTGAAGTATAACACCTACAGCCGCAATCTGAGCAAGCAACAACAGCAGAAGCACCAGGTAACTGAGACACACACACACGCTTTTCTGCACAGCAGCAAACACCACAGGCAGTCACGGAGGGCAGGCTGCAGTGCAAACATCCAGCATGTGTGTCAATAGTTCACGCATGCACACCCCTACAGATACTGTGTTAGCACCAAAACAGCAGGTGTCGTTCTCTCAGCCAGCGACCCAACTGGTTGCAGCTATAATCACAGCATGCAAGCATGCAGCGTAAGCATCGGGTTTCACACCCACGTACATAAAAGGACACACCACCCACAAGCACCCACAAAAGAGCCTGCAGTAAGCACCCTATATAAAGATGCATTGTTTATCTAGACATCATTCATTATTAACGCAGAAAGGAACTGTTAGCTGAAACTGCACAAGAGATGTTTTATTACTTTCTCAATAAAACACACACACACACACACACAGATGACTTCAAACATTAGTTCATTCTTCATCCATTAAAAAGTGCAGGCAACGTCCCCTAAACCTGTAAAACCAAGGCAACCCTAGCATAAAGAAAAACATGCACATCTTCATTTTTTATGTGTTATAAGTATAATCTTAGAAACTATTACATTTTTAAAAACATTTTTCATTAGAAATCATTTTCTTGTAATGTGGAGAATCGTCATCACAGATCTGAAAATTCTCTCTTAACCTAGATGTTTTGCAGACAGAAATATGGTTGAATTATTTAGCTTGACTTTTTCCCCAAGTCAGGTTTTCCCACGTGTGGAGTTTTGTTTTCTGCTTATCCGAACAGTTTTACTGAAGTTGGTGTTGCACAGTAGTCACCCAAAACACACTAACAAACACAAATGCACTTCAAACCCCTTAGTAGTTAATGCATATTAGGTGCATGTCCAGGGGTACTTTTCTTTTTTATCTTCACTTTGGTGTGTAAAGTTTAAAGACCTCTGAATATATCTTACACTTTAGTAGTTTATTACTTTAGTAAAGTAATAAAGCCTCGGAATACATGAAGCAGTGACTGTAAAAAGTACTATCAGCAACAATGATTGAAAAGCAGCTCTATTTTCGTCAGACTGTGAATTGCTAACCAGCAGGCAAATCACCTCCTAAAGCAAACAAAGGTTTGGAGGTGATGCTAATGGGATAAGAATGACTGATAACAACCTTCAAGGATCTGTAGTGCTGCTATCATCCCTCACCTCGCTGCAGCTGCTGTCAGACTTGACATGTGCCCATTGCAGATCAGCGCCACCTGAATCTCAAACCTGCCTCCTCTCCGCCTGCTCATTGTCAAAGAAATGGAAATTTCATTACGGGGGAGCTACCATTGGTGATGAACCCATTAAATGATGTTAAAATGAGTTGGTTCAATAGTTTAAATACCAAAGACACGCTCAGACTACATTCAAATACTGTCGTCACTCCTGGAGAGCTGATAATGGACACAAAGCCTCTCTGTGTTAACAAATGGAGTCTCTTTGTATTTCAATTAGTCAGTGAAAATCCTGTTTAATTCTTTCTCAGTGCCAGTGAGACACATCACAAATTCAGACTCCATTAATTGTAACAGCATTTAGAATGTTCACAAAGATACAAACTCAGCCAAAGGAAACAGGAAAGACATGCAAACAAGGAGTAAACCACGCACTGCAACTACAACCTGAACCAAAAGCATCATAAACACACGTGCACACCAGTCTGGAAACAGAAGCATCGAGGCACACTGATGTGAGCCACTGATGTGAGCTGTGGGCTGCAAGCATGCGCACAAACTAACACGTACGTCAGGCAAGCACATTATTCTGCCATTATTCTCCTATTCTCCTCGAATGCAGTTGAGAAGATACCTGAAGTGTCAATGTTGGTCCCGGCTGAGTCATCATCATCAAGATAAAAACCATAGCCAGGTTTACACACACACGCCAAACTTACAAAAATTATTCATCTGTGGCCACAAGTCGTCGGCTTGATGCACATCACACATTCACGGGCTCCACTACGAGGAAGCACACGCACCGACGCAAACCTCCCTGGGACAATCACTCACACTCCATCCATTATGATTTATCATCCTCCGTTCCTGACCTTCACATCATCACAGGCCCAAAGCCTTACCACACACACACACACACACACACACACACACACACACACACACACACACACACACACACATACATACACATACCCTGGCACCAGACTTTAATGGAGTCCATTTTTTCATGTTTCACATAGTTCTGTGCAATGAATGAATGAACAGAGAATGTTCTCGGAGAAAGTGTGCTCTATTACACCTTTTAGACATCTACAGTACTTGCTCCATGTAATCTTGTGCTATTGACCCTGCTGCTTCCCAGACAAGTGGAACCATATTAATCATCATAGAAGGTTGGGAAAAGCAGCAGTGCTGAGAGGCTCCATTTTTCATTTTCAGTCCTTACGATTTGGTAAATAGCAGGTTCTCAGGCTCAGGCTAGTCTTTGTCGCAGAAAATGTACGTCTCACTCCTGTTGATTTATACATTCTCACGTTTCCCTACTTTTTTCCTGACAAAGAAACAGGCCACGCGTTGCAGTAGATTAGGTATGGAAGTAGTCATCTCATCCAACAAGTAATTATGATTTATGGTTAATGATACTGCTCAGCTACAATTAGATGATTCAGCCTCATTATTTATGAGCCATGTAATTAGGTTTGATAGCACTAAACAGAAAATAAAGAGGAAAAGATAAAGCAAACCCAGTTGTGACTGAAGAGAGTATTCTGTTGTGGTCGTCACTAAACAGGTTAACTTGGGTGAAGGAGAGTTGATTTCGGCTGATCGTGGCCACAAAAGACTGAAACCTCCATCCGACACCCGAAGACAGTGACATGATAAACAGTCAATTAGTGTAACATTACTTTGACAAAACACAGAAGGCTGTAAATGTCCACAAACAAATCCACTGGGTGGTAGAAACCACCCAGTGGATTCATTCCTGTGTTCAGCTCCTTCACCATCCTGGAGCAAATTTGTTTCCCTGTGAGGATAATTTAACCAACGGGGCAAAAAACAATCCTGGTCAAAAATTGTTTGTTATCATTATTAGTTAGTTCTCCCAAAAGAGATCACATTAGTAAAGGAATTACTTCACCATAAAAGTAACTGTTGCCTTCCTTTTTTTTTTTTTTTTAAAGTTAAACACGTCCAGGAATTTGAACAGGTTTCAGAGACACTTCCTGAAGTGCTGGTGCAGCACACCCCCCTTGGGAATTCTTACATTTAAGAACGGTCATCACCGAATGACGGAGATAAACGTGGATTTTAACATGTTCTCGACACATTTAACTGATCTCCAGTTCAGCACAGATCTGTACACGTTTAAACCGCTGAAGATCACATAGGATCGCGCTCAGTGTGGAACCTACATCAGGAGCGAATCAGGATGTCTGTGAATGCAGCAGCTGACTGGGAGGAGCTCATGGCAGCGCCCACTGCTGGACAATAACTGGAGAATACATGCTTTCACGTCAGTCCCCAAAACACCTGAAAAGCTCCAATAGAAAAAGTAGCTAGATTTTTCATCCTTCGCTGTTTTGAAAAAGACTCGCTAGAGAATGTTTCACGGTAAGTTTAATTTTCAGTAAGTGATTCGCATCAGTCGACTCGTTCGCGGGGTTCGAACCATGGATCAGAGTCACCTGTAGAGGTTCACTGCTACACTCAGCTCAACTGTGAAATGAACGAATCTTTTCAGTCAGTGATTTGATACTGTCAGTTCACCCAAAAGAGTCATTCTTTGGAACAAATTGTTTGCAAACGGGACAACGCTCCTGTGGCCTCCTTGTGGTCGGATCTCATTAATTCAACTCTCACTGTGATAAGATGGAAGGTCGTCCTCCTTGGAATGCTTCTGTTATTACATCATTATCCCAGCTGTCTGGGCAGGTGTTCATGTACATGATCTTCAACATGAACAGAATCCTGCCGATCCAATCACCTGCCACACCGCCACGGTTTCTACACAGTTTGAGACAGTCGGCACCAGTAAAATATTGAAACAATCTGTCATGGTCACGTTGGTTCAAAGAAGAAAACAGACCTTTACATGTGAATGGGACTTTAAATTGAGATTAGTAGCCACAGTGCTAAAGTTGGACTTGAGTTAAGTCCAGGGAAAACAGATATATATGCACCAGACTCAGCATGAGGGATCTAGCTGCAGGAGGTCCTGGATGTGTTGTGAAGTTGGGGGTAAAATAAATATGGCACACTGCAGAAACATCCTGCTGCACTTGTAGAATCGTTTTCTTCTAAACCTGATATAAATTCAAGGATCCACAGAAGTTCAGACCTCCCCGAGCTGACGCTGCGAGCTAATTTGTCAAAGAAAACGTTATGTATACATACATATTTATGTTCCTATTGGTTCGTAACTTTACAAGCGGATCTGAATTTTGTTGAAAACCAGGTTTTCCATTTGTTTAACTGGTAAATGTGATGAGTCACCTGTACATGGTGGTACTGGTGCATTTGGGGATGTTCTGTTGAAATCTGCCTGTGTCTTCCTCAACCTCCCCGTCCACCAGTGTCATCCTCACCCATGGACCGTAGGATCGTAGCATCTCCAGTGACTTGGTACATTACTGATCCCTTTGAATCACTTCATCCCCGTCACCAGCAACACCTTGTCTGTCTTTTTTCTTCTTTTTTTTATCATTCTATTTTTCCTTCACATGCCCTCAGGGCCTTTTCCCATTCGGCACACAGTCTTCTCTAATGCCACCTCTTCCTCCCTCCCTCCAGTACCTCCAGAGGCGGCAGCAGGAGAACACCCAGCGACAGAGCAGAGGGGAGCCGCCATTGCCCGAAGAGGACATTACCAAAATGTTCAAGCCTCCTCAGCCTCCACCTCGCATGGACACACTGCTTATTGCAGGTATGTATGCACGTCCACACACACACACACAACCATACGTCATAGACCCACCATCCCCCATCATCTGCACCAGAGACCCCCCTCTTATCAAACTCCATCAGCCGCCTCCGCTCCTTCACAGAATTGCAGTTCTGCTTAGTAATTATCTCCACCATTATCGTGCAATTACATTAATTTAAAGTTTATTGGCTCGGTCTCCAACTCAACCACCCTTTTCCCCGTTGTTTCACGCTGTTCCGCTCTCCTCCGCCCTCCGACAACATTCTTTTCCTTCCAATTACTCCCCCACTAATTCTGATATGTTGTTGTGCTGCTCTCCCTCCCTCACCTCTGTGTGTATGTATGTTGGCTTCTGTGGTGTGTGTGTGTGTGTGTGTGTGTGGATGCATGCGGCTGCACTCCAACAGGGCAAATTAACAACTACTGCCAAAACGTGAAGGAATTCACCTCGCAGAACCTTGGGAAGCTGTTCATGGCAGAGGCTCTCCAAGGCCACAACTAGATGAGTTACAACCCGATCCGTGAGAGGACGAGGGGGCTCAGAGGAGGAATAAAGAGAACAAAAGACAACAACTGGGAGAGCATCATCAATTTATTCATTATTTTATGCCTTATCCCATATTGGATACATGATGTTCTTGTGATACTGATAAATAAAAGGTCTTGTGTCTCTACGTCTTTCCGGCCTCTTTATTTTTTACAAATGTGTGTGTTTTTTTATGGTTCTACTTCAGACCTTATCGTGATGAGCTTTATATGAATGTAACTATTATAGTACTGATTGCTGTATTATAATGCTTTTACAGTACGGCTTGCTCATGATACTGTACATCACAATCATAGAAAATGTAGTTTTTTTTCCTCCCCCAGTTCAAACATCAGCCACGTGCTGCCTGTTACTAGGGAGTATTCTGAGGTATCAGTTCACACACAGATAGTTTCATTGACTGTTGAACGTTAGAGCTTCTGTTGGAGTGGAGATGATTAGAAGGAGATGAATGTCAGCAGCCAATCGTGTCTGTTTTACACTGGTTACAAGATGAGAATAGACGAGACTAGATAATGAGAGCTGATAAGACCTAAAGTCCTGGTAACAGGGCTTTGTATAGCCTGCTAACAAGACCTGGTAGAACTCTGAACACTCGTATCACTCCCTTACCCACATGATGTTAATGTCATCGCACATCCATTTTGTTTCAAGTCAAGGGCTTGTTATCAAGAACTTTTCATATTAGTCCACAGTAGCTCACCAAAATGTTCCAGAGGAGGTGCTCATTTTAAGAAAAACCTGCACACTGGAAAGACAAACTCTTCCACATGTGCTACTGAATGACTGTGTGACTGATGTGTGTCTATAGTTGGTATATGACCCAAGTCATATGATAACAGGATTTTCCTGGACATAAACAGGAATGATTGACAAGCGATGTTGGCTCCTTCAGAACATCACTCAGTGGCTGTGAGTTAGTCATACTTTTTTTACTATGTATATGGTCACCATGTTGGACAAAGACCCCATCTGGCTGTATTCATATGTTTTGTAAGTCAAACAGCAGAATCAGGTCTTCACGGCAGTGAATCGGGGCATATGGACAATAAGCTTACTCTCACAGAACATTACTATTCTACCTGCCTGTATCGACTTTTAAAAGTACGCTTTTATAAAATTCCATTTAGTATGTATCTCGTGGGTATAATTGAGTTAGTCCCTCCAGTCAGCCATGAGTACATAATTTAACAAGAACAAAGACCTTCTGCTTCAGCTCACGCTAGTAGTCCGACCAGTAGTAGTAGTAGCATAGTACCGCTGCACGTCGTCTCAAAAGATTACTTCAGCATAAAGTAAAAGACTCTTTCACATGAAATAAAAAATAAAACACCAAAAGGGAACTCTTTTTCATCCTATAACCTTCAGACAGGAAAAAGTTATCATTAATCAAAATATGATTTGCCAGCACGTGTTCATTAGGCCTCTCAAGTGTCCTTCAGCATTAAGCCAACTTGCTCCACACAGAACAACTAAACACCTTGGATGTAATTACAGACAGATTTTGTTGTTAATAACTTTGCATCGCCCCTTGTGTTAAGAAGGAGTGGCTCATTTGTGCAGCCAGTGTGTCCACTCCAACCAACAACGGGAAGCTGAGTGATGGCTCTTCTGGCTCCGTTTAATCAAGGACCTGCCAGCGTGTGGTTCAGTGTATAATAATTACACTGCAGCTCTACTCTGCTCTGATGTTCTTCCTCCACCTGTGGTTAAACAGCATCTACACACGTTACATAACTTGTCTCCAGCGTGACCTAGTCTTGTAATAACTCCTGCTTGTCATCAACACACATTAACCATAATTACAAGTCAACCAACATGATAAATGCTTATTGTAATAGCAACTTGCAAGCAGGAAATGATTCCTCTCTCTAAACATGTTTCCCTTGTAGGATGGGAAATATCAAACCGCCATGAGGTCTCAGCTGATATTTATTAATTACAATCTCTGCTAATTTGACAAGCACACCTGGGCTTTTGATTGATGTGTCGTATGATGAGAAGCATCTTTCACCCACACCTATCGATTGTCTTCTGAGAGATGCCTTTGGTTTCAACAGAACCTGTGTTGTTTGTCATTCTGCACCAGTGCTGCCTGGGGATGTTGCCCTTGAGGGCTGGAAGGGGCACAGCCTCCCTTGTCCCTAATACAGGGATGTGTGAAGAATTGCAAAATCTAGAACACCCTGAACAGAACTACACACACTGAGTGAAGCCCCCGGGGGCACTGCTCGTCCCTGCAGAGTGCAAACATGGTGACAGAGGTTCAGGCTGTATTTAAAGTGACAGTGTTTTGATAGGAGTGAAAAGCTGTTTGGACGGAATGGTGTTGTCACAGCAGGGCTCAAGGGCAATGGAGTGCAGGTACGAGCAGAAGTGACGCTTTGCTTGCACGTCACCACTCATTAATACTGACATAGCACTACCTTCATAAACGAGATAAATAAGATGTTTTGTATTTATTTGTGTTTATTCCAAACGTGGAAAAAGCACACACAAGCAAAAAAGCAAAGGGGCAATCGTGTAGAAAAATCAACATCAAGACAAAGTTACATTTTATGTTTGAAAAGGAGTGCTTGACCTTTGAACTCTTCAAACAGGAAAGTTTTTTGCAGGTTACCGGGCAAAATAAAGTAGGAAAGTTCTTCCAAGGAAACTGAAGTGTTGGCACTTAGAGTTTGGCCTGGATGTGAATTACCATCTACAAGGTCATTCTATCTGATACAAAACTGGCTGGAGAGAATGGAGAACTGGCATGTGAGGAAGGGGCTGAGATGCCGCAGCAGTTTAGGGCTTTAAAGAAACCTGGTGGAGGAGTTAATGAATGGAGATGATGCTCTGAATCACAGGACACAGTAGTCAAAGGCACTTCTCCAGTGTTCAAAACAGACAGGTGATTGAAAGCAACCACTTAAGAGACAAGACTCAAAGCACAGTCATATTGACTTATTAAATTACAGACTTATTAAAAAAAAGGGAAGAAGGAGCCGGCAGAATGTTTTAAAAGAAGAGTGTGCTGCGTGCTGGGGGGGTTCAGGGGAAAGAACTTGTCAGGGCTTGAGGTGAACTGTGCCGCAGGTTGTACATCATGGTCCCATGTGTCACTCGATGGCGTTCTTTGTTGGAGCCACCTCTTAAAGACCAGGCTGACACTCACACTGCGGCCCCGGCAAGTCGACCTTGCATTCAGACAGTGACACTTGCAGACCTCAGCTCTACACACAGAGAGGAAGAAAGAACAACCGCAGTACCACACACACACACACACACACACACACACACACACACTTGGTGCTCCACTCCCACGTTTTAAGCATGTCAACTAGTCACTGATCTGACCGCAGTAGGGCTTATAGCAGCTATTATAGTGTGTTTCTCTTTCTGTTTGAGGCCGGTATGAGGTTTTCTTAACTGCGAAAAGGAAGTTGCACAGGAAACCCCCTCCTTACCTTGGATATCTGACCTGCGACTCAGGAGAACAACGTGCAGTGTCACCTGTCTGAGTAAATGTCCCAGCCACCAGTGAGAGGATTATTTTGTCTGGCTGGAAATACCATTGTGCGACAGCGGGTGAACCTTTATCCAGTCATGTATGATGGTGTGATGAGTTTATACACTTGCTGTGCTGCGCACATTCAGTTTAGGAGCTGTCAGTGTCGTCATCTGTTGTCAGTGAATACAGATGAAAAGAATTCCCTCCTGTGATTTTATTGACTGAAAAAAAAAAAACCCAGATGACATCATCAGACCCAGGAGCCCGCGGGGCAAAAGACTACTCAACATACACCTTTTGGGAAAGGAGGTCCCGTCAAGAAGGAAACTGTGACAAGACAACATCCCAAACCAATCAAGGCTGCCGAAGGGTGTGGAAGGCTGTTGGGAGGAAGATGGAATGGAGTAAGAGTGAGCTTTATCATCTGTGACACAGAACATGATGCCCTGGATGTGTATGATGTCCTACCCGTTTGCCGCACTCCTCAATCTTGTCTGGGGGAGGATTCACCCTGTTCCCTGTGTTTAGTTCCAGCAACCCTCAAGCACATCTCAGTTAGTTCTGAGTCCAATATAATGCAAAGCAGACACAGCACCTGGTAATGGAACCAGGTGCTGAAGTATCTGGCAGCTGAACATAAAGGCACCCAGTAACTGGGTGCTGACCTCTGGTCCATATCTCTCCTCCACTGAGCATGTTCTACCATTCACCGACCTACAGACAGATCTCCTTCCATACTCCAGCTTCGGCGGGCTCCTCTTTCTCATCAATCATTGGTTCAGTTACTAAAACTATACAAGGAAGTCTGGAAATGATTGAATTACCAGAAGGTTCACCAAAACCAGCTGGCTCTGAAACATACCTTAAGACTTAAAACCCAATAATCCTGGGATATGAGGTTTGGAAAAAAACAAAAAAAACCCCAAACAACCTGTGTTCATAGTTGAACCATACTGAACCTGTCATGTACATATTTGATTTGATGGTACATATTCAGAGAAAATAAACTTCTTCGATTCCTGCGGACACAACCTGCCTCGGCCAACCAGAGCTGTCAGACAACCAAAAGCCTCCCAAAAGCCAACTTCAACCTGCCTTGAAAGCTTGCAATAGTCCTAAAGCTATGCAGCACAGGTACTGTTGTTGTTGAAAAACAGAACACCTTAATGCACTGAAGATGTGCTGGAACGGTGCAAACATCCTCCAGTGTTTTTCAATAAGAAAGCCCACACTCATCTCAACTGTAAGAGTGAGTTTTTAGATCAGAACTTTAGCCAAAGGAGATATCATCTGCAGAATCTGACTACTGAACAGAGGAAGAATCAAGAATTAGAGAAAATGATCATCATGCCAAATGAGAATTCAATGAGACAATTATCATTCTGTACAGAAGTAGTCTCATGGTATTCTGTACTGGACATGGAGACACTTCATCTTCAGTTCCCAGCCTGGTTATTGATGAAGACTCGGTGCAGAGCCTTTGGTCCGTGGTACTGTACTTGTTTTTTAAATGTTAAAAGCTTTGGAGGAAAGATTCTCAGCAGCTGCTGCAGATGTGATTTTCTCTCCCACACTATCCTGCTCAACTGAGCATGACACGACTATGAGTCAGTGAAAATGAGAGTAACATGCTCAAACTCAAGACGAAAATCACCCGCAACCATTGCAGATGTCAAGGCTGTGCTCCACTGATGCAGTACTTACCATTAACGTCTCCACCTCGATTCGCAAAACGGTTTCATTCGCTCGTCCAATTATTTTTTTACGACTTTCTGTGATGTCACTTTTATCTTCAGCATTTGCAGAGATTATCTCAGACTACATGCTTGATCTGCGCATGGGAACCGAACGGGGCCTTTAGCAGTGTAAACAGCCAGACGTTCTCTGCGCTTGCAGTACAAGGAAATACTTAATTAGGATCATGGGATTTGTCTCTGCACCTTCAGATTCTTGAGAACCCTGGGAGATGTCAGAGGGATATAAGTTCGGTCTCATTTAATCAGTGAGTGCGGGCTGCACCGCTCTGACCCCAGCAGTAATTTATTACAGCTCAAACACAAACACAAGCTCCTTGCCTGCCATTGCCCTGTCACTGGTGATAGAGAGAATCAGCTGGCTGAATATAATGAAACCAGTTATTTCCCTGTCAACTCTGAATACTCTTTCCCTTTCTTGCTCCCTTTTGCCACAGATATTGCCATGGCAACTGTGGATCCTACATGGAATAGCTGTTGAGGATGTAAAGTAGTTTCTCGTGGAAAAAATAATCTTGCAAATCCCCAAAACAAGAACAGGAAGGAAGGCAGATGCAGCTGTAGGCAGAGGTGTGTGTATGCCCAGGGATTTAAGCATTTATGGGATTATGAACACAAGTGCAACATGAGCGGTATAGCAACAAATTTCTTCTCCTACCAGCACACCACCTGCTATTGAAGCGGGCCTATATTTGCTTTATTCCCCCCGTTTTGCTTGCTGGTCAATAGATCTGCACTGTGATTGGCGACTGTATAGATTGAGCACTGTGTTCTAGTTCCAATTCATCTCTGCCTGCCACCCAGTTTGATGGCTGTCACATTGCAGTGGCACAAATCCCACAGGCCATTATGAGGCTGGTTTAATCCCCACAACAGCAGCAGCAGAGGCTTTTCAAGAAGGGTTTCGAAGCATGACACCCTGTCTGTCACATGCTTCTGTGGGCTTTGGGCTACAGTGTATTGTTGTGATCCCACTCTCTTGCGAATGTCTTGCGTTATTCCCACACCACTAAGACAAATGCACCGGGCATCCTCCTCCTGCTGATCAATCACATGTAGTCATGCTGGGCGTGATCTCGCTGCAATCCACACTCAAGTTTGGCCTTAATTTGTTACGTGTAATAAATGGTGGTTTTATTTATGTCTGGATTTAGAAGGTCAAAACAAATGAACTGCCTTTCGGTTCATTTATTTAGCTTGATGTGTTTTTTTACTCTGTAGTACCGATGCAGGACTGCAACTGTTGTCGGTGCATCACTGCTTATGTCATCGGGATGTCATATAGATTTGTGGAGTTACTGTGGCATTCTTTGGTGTCCTGTTACAAAACCAATACACCTGTGTTCTTTCTGCCAGAGAGAAGACAAAAGGGTCGATTCTCCTCTCGTGCCCTGAAGCTCAGTATGGATGAACAGAGGAAATGGGAGTGGGAATGAGAGTCAGCAATGAGCAGGAAGAAACAGCACAGCCGGCTTTTCTCCGTTTAAAAATACACCCTGGGTCACGTCTGACCACTGACTAATTAATTAGTCGTTTCCTGTCTGACCGTGGTTCTTGCTCCAAGGCATCAGGAAGTTCCTGCTCATCCTTTACTGGCAGAGGTGGACAGTAATGAAGTACTTCACGAGTACTGTACTTAAGTACGCTTGTTGAGTTTCTGTACGTTACTCAAGTATTATTTTTAAATTTATTTCACTTCCTTAATCAAATTAGCGTTATGATGTCCTTCTACGCAGGCCGATCCTGAAGATGGTGGTAATGTAATTAAATTGACGTTGGTATGTCTCAGTTTCCAGAAAAGGTTAGATTCCTTTAATTTTCTTTTATTTGTGTTTGCTGAATACTAACCACGTAAATCACGTCTTGAAGAACAAGAAAACACTACGATACGACGCTGTTTTTGGGGGTCGGAGCCTTTGCGGTTCTTCAGTTGAATTCTATAGAACATTCTAACGTGAGTAATATTTGACCAGTGGTATCTGTTCTTTTACTTCAGTAATGGAGGTTTGTACTTTGTCCTCGTCTGTTTATGGGTCTAGAAGGTGTATCACTGAACATCAGTGGCATTAGACCGTACTACCTGTGCGGTACCTGACGCTCCCCTGATCCCTGACACGTTCTCCCCCTGTCCATTGCTTTAAGTTGCAGCATCCCTGCTTAACGTGAAGAAGTTCATCTGCCTTGAAGAACTGTCAGTGACCTTATCACATTTCCTCCCAAATGAAGGAAAAGCCAAACTCAGCTTCCTTCTGTCTCCCTCAAGTCTAGAGATGCTGGATTGCCCTGGGTACAGTGATTGATGGGGATGCTGGTGACCTGCAACAGGCAGACCCACAATTAAAGTGGGCCTTATCTCCCAGCTGTGAATCTCAAAGATAAATGGTGATAGCACCCTCCCTTCTGATGTTCAATCATGCGCTACATGCATTGGTCTCAGCTTGTGTCCTGAGAGGAACTGACGTGTATTTGAATATTTCTTCCTCACAGGTAAACATTAGCATTCACTTCGGCTTTTCTGTCATTCCTCCTCACGCTGCGTTCAATGTTTTTCTTTCACGTTCTGCTCAGCGATCAACACCTAATTAAGCGTGTTTCTTCTGACTCTGGGTACTGGTTGTGAAGCATATGGGAAATGAGCAAAGATGAGCTCCTGTCACTTGTCACTTCTCTCCTATTTTCCTTCTTTTTGTAATTGGTTCTGTCCCAAAAATCATGTTTTGCACTCCAAGCGGCTCACATACTTGCAGCTTACATCTGTTCAGGTCTTAAACGTCACATAAACTTCTGAAGCCTTGAAGCAACCACGGTTCCTTATTCTACAGTATGTGCGCCTTAATTTACTTAACTAGTCACTTTCAGAATACAACTTTACACGTCCTCACTGAGTGAAATCTGACCAACACACATGTCGACCGTTTGTCTCATCTGCTCCACTGGGACTTGACCTTGTTTTCCGGTGTTTACTTGCGTGACCTGGTTACATCCCGTCTGCTCGGTGGTCAGCAGACAGCTCTACACCTGGGGTGATGCCTTGCAAATGCCCTTCAAGGTTTTCCAGACTTGCCTTAACGTGTTTCTCTACAGTTTACTGATAAGGCTGCCAAGGTATCTTAACATCCTTCCGCAGTCTCACCCTTAATTCGGAGACATACCTCCATGGCATTGTTGATGCGCATAATTTTGCAGTCCTGCGGTTGCTGATGTTAAACCCTGTCTGGTTTGCATAGTCATCCATACTGATGTCTTTTAATGAGGATAGTGTCGAACCGCAGCCCTTTCTGTTGTAATTCACCCAATGCATCTGATGGTCTTGAGAAGAATAAAGGAACCAAGTTGAACAGAAAACCCTCGAACCAAGAACTTTCAGTGAGAAAATGTTAAAAGTGGCAGTGAAGCAGTGTCTTTTTGGAGAGTGGTACGCAACCTGTGGTGTTGGAGCTTTATTTTCTTCCTTTCAAACCCATTTTGACTGTAACAAATGTTGATGCCTGGGCCCTGAACCTTGTCATTTGGTGTTCATTTATTTTCTTTGAGGGAAACAGCAAGCCCACTGACATTCAGTCACATTATTTTGGCACAATGATTTGCTGCCTCCACCTGTGACCTGAACCACACATAACACTGAGTATGACGACTGTTGTGTAAACCAAACCAGGACACATACTCAGTTGCCTGTTTGACCTTGCCCAGACACACAGACCATTGCACACACATCTGTAAACAAAACAGGCTGTAGTGAAGATTCCTGGCTGGTTTTACACCCTTCTTCAATATTTTAATTCAATTTCTCTTGAGCCACCTGCAGGGTGATTTTGCACCACTTGGATGCAACTACAGGCCCGTTACTGTGGGAGCTTGATGGAGAGTAAGCTTATAGCAGCCATAACCGGCTTTTGTAAGGCATGATGGCCTGCAGGTAAGCGATTTAGAGGAAATCAGCTTGATGCACTCCAAACCTCCTGCCATTGAAGCGCCAGCCCAGGCCAAGCAGTTGTAATTTTTTTCAAAGTGTCAGCCCTTTTTTCCACATTCCTTCCCTTAGGCTCTGCTTGAAAATATTCTTGAACAATTTTCAGAGTTGAAATTGGTCATTCCCTTGTGCGTCTTTCACTCCTGGACATCAAGAAAATGTTTGAGTGAGCCATTTGTTGACTTGTCTCACTGTATTTGGGCTGACAGCAGATCCATTTTCTCAGTGAAGAGAAATTTCTAAATCTCTCAGCCAATTGAGAAGAAATTGGCTATGCTGCACAGAGCTTATTTGACATGGTCTGTGCACAAAATGGGAGCATAGCTGATGTGCTCAGGTCCAGTGCACCTGGACACATAGCCAAGGTCTATAAACAAGGTAACACAGCATCAGTGTCACACACACACGACATTCTGTGCAACAGTTCAGCAAAACTGCCCATTATTCACATACCATTTACCACTGGATTAGAAACCTACACGGAGATCGTTTGCACGCTGACGGATGAAGCATACTCTGTTCAAATTTGTTGAAAAGGAATAAAGAGTAATTGAATACAAATATCAGGTACTGTAAGTACTGAGTGAAAACATCAGTAGCTTGAAAAAATATTGACGGATATATTAGAAAGACTAAATTAGGTCAGTAAGTCCTTCAGGCGAACCTTTGTCTGCTGTTATTTGAAAGGACGGAAAGAAATTTGTACTGAAGGATCCCACTGAGAGAGACAAGTGAAGGGGGGTTAAGTGAAGGACTGTGGTGGGTTGGGTCCTGACGTAAAGGCCGATGTCGTTGGAAATCAAGATTGACTCACGACTCAGAGGGAGGTCAGCGGTTCTAGAACAGACTGTCTGGACTGTCAGTGCCGTCATACCAACGATGAGAGGGCCCCGAACAATCATCCCTTTAACCTGTGAAACAGCAGGCAGGATTTGTCTGTCTCACAAAGACGACCACGCTGATTTTCATAAAGTCAGCAGAGGCGTGAGCCAAGGAGATTGTGGAGAAGATCTCAGTCATCGGTACAAATTATGGGTGACATCCCTCACACAGCAAAGCTGACCAACAGCTCTCAAAAGTATTTGTTGAACTCATATTCAAAGTTTTCATCCTTTATACAGCTTGATCGGTGCATTGATGGCTCTGCACCCAATGCACCAAGTTTGACTATGACAATGAATCTTGGCCAAAAGCTGGTGATTTTATCCGTCTGCGCCAAGCAGCTGACAAGTCTCCTTCTGTGTGGAACATAGTTGATAGTGTACTAGAAAGTGAAAACTCGTGACAACTGTTTATCGATCGATACCGATCAGAGGCCCTTTTCTCCACCAGGCTGTCATGTGCTTGGCTAAGTGAATCCAGCTCAGCCTATTCTTTTGCTGCGAGACAGCCTGGTTATTAGTCCTGTAGCGGTGTGCAGACGGTAGCTCAGTGCTGCTGCCCGATAACGAGGTCCACCTCGACTCCGCATGAAGCAGACTCCCTTTCCTCTGCTGCATTTTGCAAAAAGAATTTCTGCGTGATTGCGAAATAATTCCACTGATGAATAATATTTAACTCTGGAGCCAGAGAGCTAACAATGCAGCTCGCCTGCAGCCAGATTCTCTGCAGTGGGATCAGAGATCACACTGAGCAGCGCAAGAGTTAGTTAATTGGATATTATATTGAACAGAAGTAGTTCAGGGTTGAGAGAGAGAGAAAGTAACTTTTTGTTCATGAAGGTGTTATTGCAGCAGCACGGGAGACAAAATGGATGTGATTCTCCCATCACAGAGTGGGCTCGTTGCGTCTCACACGCTCATTTCATGGGCTGAATTACCACAGTGATAATCAGATTTCAGCCGTGTATTAGAACACTTTGAAGTGCACGTCTACAAAAAACACAAACTTTCGAAACTTTACTGACTTGATCCCAGTAAAATGCTCTGGAGAAAATGCTGCAATGCAAATGCAAGAAAAGATATTGTTTTTGTAATGAAAGGTTGTGACTTTGTCGTGATTGATTCATTTCCCTTATGACACTCCTGAAGCAGGAGCAGTTCAGCACATTTAGAAAATTAGCAAGTGTGGCGTCCACAAAGGATGTGCCATTGCTCTGACATTGTAGACTCGTGGAGGGTCAGTGGTGGGCTGCGTTTAACCTGTTAGTCCTCACATCCTCGTCAGCACGACCTTGCAGACGCTCCATGAATTTCATTACAAGCTTCCCGTTACAAGCTTGCCGTTAGTTTCCACCATTCCTCAAGGCGTAACTGAAAAGCCAATTTTCCTAAAGAAAAAATAGTACTTTCACTTTTGTTTGGAGATTTAATACAGAGCCAAGATTCAGTCGGATGTAACATCTATTCATCACTCATTTCATCGTTTCCATCCCTCTCTCTGTCTTGCTCATACACACACGCACGCACACAACCCAGTGCCATTAGTTTGTCTGACTTTTCAGAATGCATTGCTAAGCATTATCTGCGGCTGCCTCGTGGTTGTTGTTAATTGATGCTGCACTTACTTCATTATTCCAGTCTCCCATGGCTGCTCAGATATCTGATGCATAGACACACACACACACACACACACACACACACACACACACACACACATTCATCAGTCCAATCACGCAGCCTTAGAACCAAGCATAAGAAGCTTTGACGGGGGTCCAACTCATCCAACCGTGCATGTTATTGTTTATTGTAAATATAGGCTCTGTTTTCCTCATGAAGGACTGTGAAACGATTGTTAACATGACTTCAAATAAGTAAATGTGAAATGATTGTGTCTGCTTTGATTCGGCGGTTTCTATTTTATACAGTAGATCATTAAATTAGGATCAGTGCTTCAGCAAATAGAGTAATTGTGAATATAAATATGGTGGATGTACTTTGTTTCATCCGTAGATCTTCTACTCTTTACTCAACTCACTTGATATCTGTCACTTTCTCTAAAGTTTTCACAGGAAATATAGAATTGTGTTGAAGTGAAAGCAAAACAGTTCGTTTAGCTGTACTGAATCCATAGAATCTGTTGGGTGAAGAGATTTGTTCCCCATTCAGTGCCCATTGAATCATTCAGTCTCCAATAACACCAGAAAAAGTTGCTAGATTTATGACTGTTCTCGAAGGCTCTGAATACTCTGAATGTAGGAACAAGTCACTAAATTGGGAACACAGTTTTCAGTGAAACTTTCAGTGAGTGATTTGTGTCGGTCTACTTGACCCAGGGAGCGAACGACAAATCCGATTCCCCTGCAGCACTTTACTGCAGAATTCACCTGAACTGTGAAACGAAAATGAATTTTTTCACGCAGTGATTTTGTACAGTCCGTTCACCTAAAACATTTGTTCTTTTGAACGAATCGTTCGACAGGAGGTCAACACGACTATGTTAAAGATTAGGCCTCACTGGACATCAACCAGCTGCTCTCATATCTTTTGGGGTGAAATAATAAACTCTGTAACCGGACACAACCTGTTCTGTCTGACACTGGACTGTATCTGCTGTCTCATGCTGAGGGATCAGATACTAAAGGATACTGTCTACCATCTACTGGACTCCAGATTACCTGAAAATAGATAGATAGATACATATTCAATGTTCCGCCTGATACGGTTGTGAGGGAACAATATCAGCTGATCAGGAGGATGGTGATCAATAAGAACTGGAAAGTTCCAAAACCACAGCACCTTCTGGCGAGGATGTGAAAGACCATCAGAGACAAAATGACAAGAGTGAGCAAACTATTTCCTGAGAAAGGAAGCTATTTTCCAGTGTGTACAGTAAGATGTCAGACCTGTCCCAGTCTGTTGTTGCCATTCGTCGTGGTTTGTTGCGGCAGCAGCATCTGAGCTGGTGATACCAACAGACTTAGTCATCTTATTAGGAAAGCTGGATCCTTCTCTGGATACAAACCAGACAGAATTTGAAGCTGTGGCGTGGAGGGGGACACTGAACAAACTGTTATCTATTATAGATGGTCCTGGCCGCCCTCTCCACCCCCCAGGAGACTGACAACAGAGCAACTTCCCCAGCAGAGTGCTTGAGCTTTGCTGACACGGGGGCAGAAACAGGAAGTCTGAACAATGAATTGAACACATTACTCATCTGCCTCAATAAACTGACAGTCATATTCTACATATGTACCTTCTGTGTTTGTTTGTTTGTTTTTCTACCATACCGACCATTTCTACTACATATGCCTACATGATGACGACACTCGTTGTAACAGACCCAGTCTGTATAGCCAAATGTTTTTTTTTCCTATTTCCTTTGTCTTTCATTTTGAAATCACTTTACTCCCGAACTTCCTGTTGTGGTTAACCACATTTCCATGGCAAATATTTGTTGACAGCATAGTAGAAGGCGGTAGACTAACTGAAAGGAAGCAGAGAAAGCAGGTGGAGAAACAACAAGGGTTTTATGAGGTGTAGCACCCTCGGAGGAGGCACAAGGTTTGTATATATCAACTGGTAGTTGTCTCTTTCTCATCTTATTCTATTCATATCTTTTTTCTTTCTTTGCTTTGTTTAGGTAACATTACAGTATATTTCAAACTAAATAGAAATGTTTCTTATATCTCTGTCTATATTGCCTTTTGGGAAATAAATCAATTCATCACATTAAAGACTCAGACCATCTTTCGTCATGGATGCTACACTCACTCTTGTCATCTTCCGATTGTCAAGGTCTGGGTGTGGTGGCAGCAGATTCAACAAAGAAGCCCACACTGTCCTCAACCCTGCTACGTCCTCCAGCCTATCCGGGGGAAGGTTGAGACGTTCCCAGGCCAACCGTGAGATATAATCCATGGAGTGTGACCTGGGTTGGCCTCGTGGTCTCTTCCTGGACGGACATGCCTGAAACATCACCTCTGGGAGACGTCCGGCAGACGTTCAGTGCTCCGCCGACCCACCACGCTACCATCAGTGTGAGGTTCGTTTTCAGTGAGTGATTCATGTCAGTCAACACCTTTTGTAGTGAATCCGCCAACGAAACAGGTTCACCCGCTCTACTCACATCAACTGTGGAATGAACCAATGTTTTCAGGAAGTGATTTAGAAAAACACAAAAGATTTGTACTTTTGAACAAATCATTCGCAAACGGGACAACACTCGGAGGAATCCTGACCACACACTGGTAGAGAATGAATTTAAAACTAAAATAATAATAATAACACATTCATATATGATATTTCTTACATGTTTTACCAAAATATATTCCAACTTGGTTCCAAATGCAGTTTTGAAACCTGTTTTGAATTTCTTTTGTTCAGCTCCACCAACTTGTGATTCTGAGCTTAAAGTTCATTCCAACAAATGTTGACATACTCCAACACGTCACAAAAAGCAAACAACATTTTATTTTTCATTTATTTTTTCGTTTTTCCTCGTCCCTCCACCATCAATCCTCTTTTGAAAAGTCTGACTGTTGTGTGTCCTTTAAGCTGCTGAAACCTGCTCCGCCTGCAGCAGCTCCAGCAGGAACACGCTGCTCACTGACACTTCTGTATCAATAACTGAATGAAATCAGTCCGTTCTGGACAAACTCTGGCTGCCCTTTCCACAGTATTGGCTGACAATCGACCAGATTGTTGGTGTCTGGGCCTGGGTTGGTCCAGATGTGGAAGCTGCATGCAAATAATTTGGTAGTAAAGCAATTACAGAGCCAAGAGTAATTACACAGTTTATGGTCCATAACTGTGCTGATTAGTTTTGGCCCACAATGTTGACTGAATGGGCTAAAACATTGGCACAGAACCTGAGCCTGATCGGGTCCATTTAGGTTGGATCTACCAATCACACTGTACCTTGGGCCATGGAACGGAGTGTGTCATGGGCCCTGGCGGACATTTGGTTCCAGTACTGGGTTGTTTTTGATTTACAATCACAAGGACTAATACTTTCTATATATTGGTAGTACTGGGATTGATCATGCTGACTCATACTTGAATTGGAGTATTTTACATTACAATGCGGATGCTCATGCTCAAGTACACATTGTGAAAGCATGTTCCACCACAGCGCTCCTGGATATCAACCCAATACAGCTTATATTAGTTAACACCTTAACACACAGCTGTGTTAACACACAGCTTTTACTAGTTTATTAGTTAACGGAGTACCCGGATGAGTGTACAGACATAACATGGTAGTTGGTGGTTATGAACACTGGAGAGAGGAGAGAACATCAGAGACAGCATTCATTCGACAGGATACCCGAAACAACCTTTGTTTAGTCCTTGTCTTTGCTTTACTCTGAGCATCTGCAAACTATCTGAGGGACATCTGAAATTACCTCTAAACGGCAGACAGAAGGCAAAGACCTCAAGTGAACACATTATCCTGCACACACGTCATACAAAAGATGCATTAAGCTGCCATGATCTACACGTAATAGACCTTACGCCACTGGCACAAACTCACTGAAGCCACAGAGACTGTATGCCTCTGATAAGATGCAGACAAAAAGAAAGACAATTAGGACGCGGAAAAGAAATTACCATGCACGTTGATGAGCCTGAATAAAGTCCCTGAGGAGGGAGAGGTAAAATGCAATGCTTCAACAAAAGGACATTAACACAGATCCCTTCATTACTTTGAGTGTAATGACACTCCTCCTCTCCCATCCTGACGCCACCATGGGACCCAGCAAAGAAAGTGTTTTAATGTTGTGTATATTCATACACAGATTGTCACCTGTGGTGTCACTGTGGTTAATCTATCTGGTTTAGAGGCTGTCAGTGCTTCTTCTCTTAAGATCATTTGAGTTACTGAGGGGAGGTTACTATCACCGAATTAAAGTCAGATTGGTGATTACAGTCCGTAACTGCAAAGTGCTCGGCGGAATAGCCCAACGACAAATCTGACCTTAAAAAACAAAA
>CAAKHB010001340.1:329994-354126 GCA_901007665.1 Aeoliscus strigatus
ACAAAGTTTTTCCTTTCTACTTGAAAAAACTAAATTTGTTCTGGCTGTGGCAGAGGGGTTCTCCAATGTGGAGGCATTTCAATCCATCCCAGAATTAACTTTATTGAATGTTTTTGTTTCCCCAGGTGGAGACTCTCCTCCTGAGGCCAACAGCCAAACACTCTAATGCGCGGCAGACATCGCAATTTGTGTGCATCTGAATGACTGTCGCCCCAAGGCGTTTGCACAGCGAGCCGTGTGAAGGTCACACACACACACACACACACACACACACACACTACAAACTACAATTAGTTGATTAATAATCGGCTGCTGAGTTAATACTATTACTATACTATATAAAACAAACTATTGTTTGTTTGTGATTGTTGACCATAATGAATGTGAACTACGAGTCTCAGTGATGTCAGAGATAACGCACTGAACATCACATGCTCATGTTTTAATGTTTAATGAAAGTGAAATAGTTTTTTTCTACCTTATCAACAGTTGCACATAGCTGAAAGCCAATTAATCAAGATGGACATCTTACAATATGATATGGAAGTACTCAGGTCAAAACTAATTTCATACTATACGCTTTTTTAAAAAAAAACTTTCAACAGCTTTAATTCGGATTAAGTACATAAAGACCCAATTAATAACGGAGGGCAAATTGGCAGATGGAGCATTAGCTGAAGTGACCCCTCTTTAGTTTCATTATCTAAATACATGTACACCATGTACGCACATCGGTGAACAAATACATAGATGATTTCCTGTGAGCGAAGCGTGAGAAAAAAACAACAGGATAAATGTGAACAACAAACTTGATTTACTAATGAATTGAAATTCACAGAGGGTGCCTTATAAGACTTTTCTTACAGCAGCTTTTTATTCCAATTAAAAGCGTTGACCAGAAATGTGATACCAGTCTCTGCACATTGCGTGCCTCTTGTATTTTGGTGCCAGGATTTTTTTGCGTATGGAGATAACAGCTGCATGACAAGCAGCTGCTTTCTGTGAAGGTTCGGACTGACTGAGGAATCAACTGGTGCTCATGTGAATCACCTTTCTTTATCAGTTTGAGTACACTGTCCCCTTTAATAATACACTGATTATATTTAGATGAGAAATTCAAAAGGAGTGACAGAATGTTATGTAGTTCAGGGTATTTGCACCTGTTCCAGATAGAACTTCAAAAGTCTTAATGGCTTTACCTTCCATGGCTGTGACTGATGAGAGAAGAAGAAACAAGGTGAAATTCCTTGGTGCTAGAAAACATTTCTTGTCACTGCTCAGACTGCTGAATAGGTTCGTGAGCCCTGTGGTCCAAACATCCTCACTGAAGACAGGCAGCTTTGTTATCATCTAACTGCCACTACAAGTCAACACATGGTGGTAGGAATGTATTTTCCAGTGATTCTGCAATCAAAAGGTTGAGTTTTGAAGTCAGCAGCTGTTCCGTCCTTGGTCTTTTCATTGTCTCTGAGCAGGTAAACGCTTGTCAGTTCAGATTTGCGATGAGACAAACAGAAATTGAACCTTGCTCTTCCCAATTTTCATTAAATTGTAATGATTTAATGAAAAGTTCTGACATCCTGTCACATTTTGCATCAACGTGGTTAGTTATTGCTACTTCTCTTACTTGGAGTCTACGTCAAAGGATTATTTCTTTATACATCATAACTGAGCCAACTTCATACACACGCTCCATTATTTAAAGATGAATTTAATCGCATTATCAACATAACATTTGTAACTTTAGCTTGAGTTTCAGTGTTAAGGTATATTAGAACATGCAATGATTAAAAGTTAGCATTTATCATTATTTTGTGTATTCCGTTTTACAAATGATGTCACTGCAGCTCCAACCATTATGAGCTTTGGCATTTTTGTTGATTAATTCATGGACACAGACCAAGGGCAGAACACATCCCGTTTGCCTGGTAAAGTGGCACAGGTCCGTCCAACATGTCCACCAGTTCACCACGTGTTGACCAGAACATTTGACTTTCCCAGAATAGGCTGCTTGACTGTGATGAACATTCTTCTTACAAGAACACAAGGATATTCCTCCTTCATCATGGAGAACACGGCACTTGTTAGCAGTGGAAGCATGTAGAACAGAGGCTCTAGGAAATGTGTGAGAGTGATACAGGGGGCCGATCAGTCATGGGGTACCAGGTCAATTTACTTATGCAGGGAATGTAATTGTGATGGGTCTGGGAGACAGGGTAGAGAATACAGCAATCTAAGCAGGTGAATTGGCAGCTTTGCCATGGAGGTGCTGTGCAGACTACTAAGTAAGGTTTGCTGTTGTCCAGGGAGCGGGGCCATGGTGAGGGGAGGTGGGGCAAGAGATAGAGAGAAGGAGTGAGGGCAACAGAGAGATGGCGAGATTGACCAAGGAATATAGAGAGACAGGGAGAGAGGGATATGGACAGACAGGGAGATAGATGGCGTTCACAAAGGGGTGAGGACATTGGACGGTGGAGGAGGGAGCGAGTGTGAGATGAGCACCTTAGAAAATCAAGCAGCCAGTCTATTCCCCAGAGAGGCAGTGAGGTTTGCTGTGGCTGACTGATCCAGTGCTGTGCTGCACTGGCCAATAACAGGCTGAGTAATGGGATTGTGCCACTGCAGATTGTATGTGAACAGTTTGGATTCTTGGGTGTTCCCACACAGCAGGTTAGCGCTGGTTTAAATAAGACCAGATTGAACAGGAAATGAGCTTGTGTAGATTCACGTTTCACTGTTAAATATTGAGGATTACAATATGCTCTGCTTTTCTTGATACTTCTGTGTGCAAATGTGGTTTAGTTCTTTGGGCATTTGCTTTTCAGCAACAATAAAATGCACCGATGAATGTCAAACTGTTGTACTTTCATTCTGTATCGAATTAAACTGAACATGGACTCGTCTCTCACTATTACATAAAACATGTATTCATCAGTAACAGCAAAAAATCAGCCCTATTATTCTTCCATTTTAACACTGGATAGAATTAATGTCGTTCGGGAAACTGAAACAAAATCTTTCAAATAACAATTCCAATGAATAGTCAATTCACACAAGGCAAACTGTGATATACACACCAGATGAAGACAATTGATAAGATAAATATCTTATGAAGTTCATTCCATCACTTCAGTGACATTTTAACCAGTTGTTAATTGTAAATTTATTGAACTGAGTTCATTGACATTTGTTAAATCAATAGAATTTAGTTTAGGATGGACTTAATTTGTTGTGAAAATGTATAAAATTATATTCTGTCATGCATTTTTGGTCTCATAACTAACATTTGCAATGTGACAGAGAAAGAAAAGCCAACTACTTTTGATTTATTAATAATAATAATAATATTTCACACTAACATTTAACGTTTTGTCACACAGAATGCTAAATTATATACATTTGTGGATCATCTTTAATAAATTGTGACATGGTGTGTGTCTCTACGTAGGTGGGTGATATGGTAATCTCAGCTTCCCCATTTGTCTGCACACATCCTCCTGTCTTCAAGTATGAGATCTATTTCTAAAGTGAGCCAATGGGCCCCATACTGATGTGGGCTTTAGTTACTGTAGTTCACACAATGTCAGTCTGGATTAGAGCCTCCGCTGCTAACGGTCTCCACCCCCACTTTGAAGCCCTCTTACTTCACGTTCTGCTGGTGCTTTACCTCGCATTTAGCACGTCCCATTGCATTAGTCTCACTCTGTCTCTCACCTTGTGACTGAGCTCAAGCTGCTGTTGCTGCCCGTCCATTTACATTCCCTCATTGATATTTGTCCACCATGTCAGTCGCACATGCTCGGGCATGTGTTTAACGGCTAGATGGGCTGTCAGATTTGGCCCAAACATGATTTGACTGTGCGCACCTCTGTGATTGGTGGATTCATTTGGTGATCAGAGATGTGACACAATGTGGACTCGAAGATGAAGCAGCCTAAGAAGATGACTGTTCTGCCACATGTATAGATTTCTACACCAACACAAAATGCATTCCAGGGCCAACTCATGAGTCAGAGGCAACACAACATGTTTACAGTATCAACTGAGGTTATTCAAATCAACTACCCACTTGCAGCCATGGTACACTTCCATTCCCAAGATGACAAATGCTTGTGTGAAGAAACACACGTCTGTAGCTGTGGCGTGCACACTACAGCTCCGCCATACCACCTTCAGTCTCCATCACACTGAAGTTCTCTGACATCTCATTACTTTGGATTAACTGGTCCCAAGTGCCACGCAGCACTAAGTGGGCTACAGATAATTCCCTAAGAGTATTTGTAGCATGTGGCACAACGCTGTCTTACTGTAACTCAGTGAGTGAGTGAGAGGGAGAGTTCAACTGGCAGCAACCTCCTTAAACCTCCAATATAACCCTTTGCTTCTCTCTTGTTGCTTTTTTCTCCATTTATTTTTCTTTTTTGTATCACGAGAGCACTTTGTACGTGAAAGTGTTTAAGTCTGAGTGCTGTATTACATGAAATCAAAGAACATATTTAAGTGGACCACTTACTGCGAAGTAACCCATGGACTGGAAACATTGTGGAAAGCCATTACCACCTAGGAAAAGTACATGTTGATTGCCTTTTGATGGATGTTCCACTTCATCCTGTGTCACCTTGATGATGGAGCAAAACTTCACACAGTATTTGTGGATTTAAGATGAATGGAAACTCTGATTGATACTAGAAAATCGCTCGTTGCGTTATTTTAATGTGGGTCTGCTGATGGACCCGTCCCGGTCCACGGGCCACAGGTTGACAAACCACCTACTGTTAGCATGGTGAGAATTCCCTGAACACACAGATATATAGTTTTTGTGGGAGACTGATCGATAGTGGTCCTACAAACTTTGTGGAGTGGACTAGTGCTCTGTTCGAGCAGACCCACACATATTACTTTGACCTGTACTACATTTAGCCTTAAGTTGTTCATGTGCTTCCTGTTTGGAAAAAAATGCGATCAAAAAGTGGCACTAGAAATCCAGGAAATGAGGCTAGAAACCAGCAGTAATTTAGCTTGTGGGTGGATACATTTCATTACACTTGGAGAAAGAGGTGACTAAGCCCTGTGTTCCCCTGTAATCCTTCCACTAGGCTGCCCATTATGACTCAGCCTCAATCCACCGTACAGAGAGTCCTCACTTGTCTGCAGCCACAGCAGGCTGGATGAGCCAGGTGCCTCAGGCTCGCTGACACCGTGCTCCTCTCTGGTGACAAAAACTGCCACCGCGCAGAGCCCAAGTTTCCCTCTCTCAGATCTGAATGGGGCTGGAGGGAGTGCCATTTAGTTCCCCTTGTTTAAAGATAAGATAAGGCTAACAACTATAATAGCTCCTCAAGGACATAGATACTCAGGATAATAGAGATCCACGGTAGCAGTCCATGTATATTGGACTGAGAGGAGGGTTTGCGACCAGCACATAAACACAGATGAGTTGCATTAAGAATCACAGCTAAAACTCCATTATGTCAACAGTTATCAACCGGCTGAGGAAATATCACTCCCTGAGTTTTCTTACATTCATTCATTCCTTCATTTAGTTTGCAAAATGGGTGAGAACACACCACTTGTCTCATTGCCATTTGTTCCACGTTTTTTGTACTAATCTACCCACGCTTATCATTTGTTTATTCTAACCACAGTTTAGTCGTTATTTACGGACACAGACAAAGTCATTTAATTCATGTTTAGTTCAGCTCTGTGTCTCATGAAGTCTGATCTCAGTCTCATACCATTACTGGTCATATCGATCTGAAATGGCAGTTACCTGCCTCCATCCTCCTCTTACATGATCTAGACCAGTTTCAAGAAATTTCTTGGATATGTTTTCACTTTCTTTAACATTGCAAAATAAGACTTTGGTGGTATCAAGCATCTGTGGAACTATTTCTGATGGTTTCTGTGGTAATCGATTGGTTCAGCTCTTGGTCACATCACTTATTGTCTTTGTTAATTGTCATGCCTACCAACCTACAATTTATGTCCTTCTATACTTGGTGATGTCATCTGTGATCTAACAGGGCTAGTCAAAGTCTGCATGCGGGTGTGGGATGGAGGGAGTAACTGATGATTTTGTAATCAGAGGTATGTTGAACTGGTACTGGTCAGGTAGGATAAGGAAATTTCCAGTGTTTATTATTGGATGTGAGGGGAAACTCACCTGTTGTCAGGTGATGGCAGACACTCGCATCCTTGGTTCAACCTGTGTCAACTGAGTCCAAATGACTTTTGTAATGTTGATATAACTTCTGGTCACTTAAGCTGCAGTAATGTGTCTTGTGTATGTCGTGCTTTCATTATTTCTTAAGTATTTAGCATGTGTCTGTGGCTTGCAGTCACTTGTTTTCTTCAACCCGTTTGAGTCTGTTTCCTACTACATAACCACTGTGGACAGCCTTCCCCATAATCAAGTAAAACAACGAATAACAACAAGTGAGACAAGACTCAGAAAAGAAATCAACACTCGGAGACAGAAAGGTGAAAACAAACAAAAGACTTGATTGTTGTCAGGTTGCAGAAGAAACAAACAATTCACACAAGAGACAGGCGGGCAGGAATCGGACAGCTAACGTCAAAACCAGATAATCGAGACCAAATTGCTCTCTTTCTATTGAATTTGGTCATGGATAATCTTGACAAGTAGTACATATTTGGGACAAGCTGCACCAGGTTCGATGACCTTGCACGTGGCAGATGGCAGCCATGACAGGTATGGTGAACAAGTGCATGGACAGAGGGCAGTTTTTTCTACCACTCAGAGCCACAGAGGTCGTTATCACTGGGGAAACTAGAAATGAGACAGGCCTGAGATTGGCATTGTGTGGTGAGAATGATCAAGTATCTACAGAGGGACTCTGGCCAGAAAAATCCTGATGGTTGGTTTTGATTGGTAATGGAAACCTGAGGAAATGTAAAAAAAAAAAAAAAACACAGAGAACATGAGAGAACCTCCCATCAGAAGTCTCAATCTCAATGAACAGATTTGTGACGAGAGCAAACACACACAGAGGGGGCACTGGTGCACTGTTTAAGTTGGTGGGGTTACTGGGCAGCCAAAGAACTACTAATAAAACTACTGTAAAAGTTGGCAAACATCAGAAACCTCTGCAACTTTTTGTGACAGGTGGGAGCTGGCCAAGAGGCAGCAATGAGCTGCCAGGAGCCACCAGGAAGCCTATTAAGGAGCAGCAAGAAGCTGGGAAAAAATGGCAAGACTCACTTTTTATAGCTTGGAGAAAAAGTGGATTCTGTAGGAACAGTATACATTACCGGATACTGTGTATTATCTAGGCGTGATGGTGAAATGTGAGAATAGTTTTGAGAATGAGCATGGAAGTTCTGATGGAAATGGGAGTGGAAGAGACCTTACTCAGGTCCTTTCTCACGCTGTCAAGTCTGTGGGCGGGCTTAACATAACGACCGAGTTGACGGTCTCTGCTACATGTAAATAAAGAAAAAAATGGCAGCTCATCATTAAGAGTAAGAGGGAGATGAGAAATATTTGCCAAAAAAGAAAAAGAGACGCTGTAACAAAGCAGAAAGAGACGGAATATGTAATCAGTTCAAAACAAAGTATATAAACAAATTGAACTCATACTAAAATGAAAATCCTGGTTAAAAGTAAATTACGGTTTTAATTTATATGAATTGATTGTATATCAGTTGGATTTGATGATGAGCTGTAGCAGTGTACTGGACTTGAACGCTGACTTAGGAGACAAACACCGACACAGAGCTCCAGAACGCTTTTCTCCATGTCCTTACCAGGCTAAGTGGGCTGAATAAATCTCCATATCATCCTTAGGTCTGACTTCTGTTTTGCTCCCTTTGTACAGCTGACTACTACAAACTTAGCCAGGATAGCCAGGATATTTCGACTTCATTCTTTATCCCAGTTTTGTACCCCTCAGGAGACTCTGGTGATATTTTTAGGGTCATTGTTTTGACCAAAAAAAATAAGTCCCCGAGATAACAATAAATATGTCTAATATGTCATCCCTCACATCCCAGTGCTGCCAGGATGTGAAGAAAATAAGGACAATTTGACACAATCAGTACATTAATCTGGTCTCAACTGTAATGCTCTTGTGTCTGTGTCTGAAACAGCAGCTCACAGTGAGTAGAGAAAGAAAATCATGAATTGTGTTAATGTAGCCTTTCCTTGTGTGTGGGGGTGTTTTTTTGTTGTTGTTTTTTTTTCTTTTTTAAATTCATATGACCAATGACCGAACATATTTTTTGTATTTTTGCCTTTTGAAACTTTAGTGTTCCTCCGACCATCTGCCACCCACTGGCAGGATAATTACTTCTGTTTTGCCACAAAAGATTATTTTTCCACACTGACTTTAAAATGGATAATTGCTGAAAACTTTATATTTTGCATTCATTCGATGTCAAGGTAACACAAACGTTGTCACAGCACCGCAGTCTCAAAGTAAAGAAATAACAGACATGCACATTCATGGTGAAGGCGTACAAAAGTCATAAAACAGTCATTAATGACGCCATTGACTGAACGGTCCATGTCAGCAGTTCAGATTCACATTTGTTCTCTTTCATTGAGTCTCTCTATCTTTTTTCAAAACTTTTTCTTCAAAATGATTTTGTGATGAAATAATGAAAAAAATCAATTTAAAAAAATAATCATTTTATGTCCTCAGAAGAACTTCTAAAACACAGTGTCATTGTGCTGATTTTTACAGAAGATCTTTGCTCACTTTGAGCTGTTCCTTCAAACAGGTTTCTTTTCAGACCGGCACCCGTCATGCTGCGCATTACATTCTTCATGAACGGTTGAATTCATTCACTCGTACATCAGGAGCTCATGAGAGTGTGCTTTGTATGTTTTGTATGTTCTCCACTTTCCACCTCTTCTTCTTCAGATGTTGAAAAGCCTCTGAACCTAAGCTTGGCCGAGTAATTACAACTGTGTGGACACTGTCTTTTTGAACACAAGCTCAGAGGAGAACACAGAAAAAGATGCGGTGAAATAAGATAAGATAAGATGAGCCTTTATTGCCCCACAGTGGGGAAATTTACGGCATTACAGCAGCAAAGTCGAAAACACAGTATTAGACATAAACACTAAGATAATATACAATGCATGATATTTACATGAATTAACCATCACAATCTTTTTCAATTATGTATTCATGAATATTTTAAGATGCGCCAGTTAAGAAAATGATGGTGTAGACAAACATACATTGCTTAGACAACTGTGCATATACATGTGTGCACTTTACTTCACTCTGTGAACCGTGTGTCACTCTTTGGCAGAATTCGCAATTAATGTCGAGATGAGCAATACCTCTGTAAACTGTCCTTTGCCACTCAGCTCTCACTCAAACAGAAAATTAAACTTTCAGGTGATGCATGCCTCCATTTAGTTACTCTCCTTTATGAATAGCAAATTGTATTTTCCACTGTGTAGCAGTGCGCCACCCAGACTATTGCAATACAAGCTGTGACTGACAAATACAAGGAAAAGAAAAATCATCACTGAGCACAATTTTCAAGATGAAAGAGCTGCTGCAGAAATGAATTCCTTCACCTCAATCTCAAGTCAAACACTGAATTTTCATTTTCTACAAGTTTAGATTATATATGTATATATATATATACGGTATGTGTGTGTATTACAAAAAACTGGAATATTCAGTCAAAGGCTGGATATGTCATATGCTGTTTGTAAACACAGTATTCAAAGTTGGTCCCTTGCACCCAGAGGTGCTTGCACTCTGCACCTGACCACAGTTTCCAGAACACAAACAGCCCAGAGGATCACCTGCAGCATTGCGTAAGCACATTACCACAACAAATTCAAAATGGTGCATCGGACTGATAGCGCTCTTCTTATTTTTTGGGACAGCATGATGAGTAAGCAGTGCCAGCAGACAAACTCCAGGAAGGTTTTATCCACAGAAAATGAGACACAAATAAAATACAACAAGAGCAATCCAGCACTGTAACCTGTCGCCTGTTTCACCGACTCGATTCCTCCTCCTGCCTTTGACTCCCAGCACAATTGTTCTCTCTTCACTACTGCCCAGTGGAAACACAAAAACCATCAGGCAGATTTATGCACACATGCACCTGCCACCGCCCACAGGAGCATCCCTCCCATCTCCTCTGCAGGGTGAGCGACATCCATGCCCACCTACATATACTATCCCACAGTGTTAAACAACATAAAAATAGTTCCAAAATCCAAAATTTTATCTGGATCCAGATGATGTGAGAGAACCTGACATTTATCATTTGTATGACAAACTGACTGATGTTGGCAAACAGCGTGCTCCTCTCATGACGAATATCTGTGAATTCTGAACACGTGGTGGTGATGATTTTTCACATTATTATTTTTAACATAAAATTAATTGACTGTTGAAATCGATTAGAATATATTGGCAATTTTTAAAACCGCTCCTCGAATGCAAACATCCAAGTTTTGACAAATTTACTGCTTGATTGTGTGACACTTAAGTGAAATGACTCTACGCTTTAGATTGTGTTCTATGTGCTTTCCATCAACATCATGTCTATGTTTAACACAAGTTGACCTGCACCTTGCTGGACTTCAACACAACCCTGTACCTGGTTGGTGGTGAAAACACGATCAATATGGACACTGTCAGAAATCCCTGATGATTGTTTTCAACAATCCACTACCAACAGATAGATCAGGATCGCAGACAGAAAAACATGATTTTTCATTGATCTGTGTCTAAAATGTGTTTGTTTTGTCTCTTTGGCCACTGAAATCAGTTTTTGGTTTGTTAGGTTTGTTAGGAGGATTAATGGTAAACTGACTCTCTTTTCTCTGTCGACCCAAAAGCAAAGACCAACGGCTTTTCTCGACCATTCATCAGAAACAGAACTGACCCTGGATGCACAGATGTTTGTTCCATGAAACACTTGATAAAAGGCTTTAAGTGGGACTGTCTTGGACTAATTGCATATGCATGACTGGTAATGGTGAATTTACTCGGCCCACAGGGGAGTGATGGTCCCCGTCTGTGTAATGCTTTGATCACCACAAGACACTAGCTGCACTGGGCATGTTCCCCACCTTTTACTCACCCCATGCCACAGGAATATTTTAGCATATTTTACTTTAAAAGAGCTGTCGCCAGTCACCGCACAGCTCCGGTGTAATAATGCCTTTAAACAAGTTGTTTTTCCTTGGTTGCATGTGCATATCGACTATTGGATTAAAGATTTGTCAGTTGGTGTCGTTGCTGTTGGTGCTGTTGAAGCTTATGGTCGTCCAAACATTTGAGTTCAGTGAGCGTCAAAGGCCGTGTGCCATTCCCCTGATCCTTTGTTCCTTTTCATATAACTGAAACCCACAAACCTGACTCACATGTCGGGGGACACAGATATTGGCAGGAGACACGCATCTCAATTGTTCCCACACACACAGAATATATCCGAATATTGTTTTTTTTTTAATGTGAATTCTCTCTTCATCTGAATGCGCTGCCTTAAGCTGTGTCATGTCTGATAGGCTTTGTTGTGAGTGTAGAGGTGTTAGGTTGGCACGCGATGACCAAGTATGAACCTGATGTGCCTGAGGCTTTGTTTACATCAGGTCCGATCTTGTTAGAGTGTTTGAGACATTTGCAAGGGTCGAAATGTGTGTTGTTGGAGCACAGAGCTCTTGAAGTGCTGCGCTGATGAGTTTCTTTGCAAGAAAGCACATGTTCAGATGTCTTAAACATGAGCTGTATCCTTGTACACTTGAAGAATATTGACCTTCTATTTCTTTGATTCATGTTTCTTAAAAAGGCCGGTCTGCGGTAGAATTATAGATTTCATAGGATTTCATCACATCCTCACTTGTGCTTTTGTGTTTGTGTCAAATATGGTTTATTTCACATGTTTCTCAAGGCTACCACCCTTGCAAGTCAATATTGCAAATGCTTTAAGTGAGAGGAGTTAATGGAAATTGGATGCATTCTTGGCTTAATCAAATGCTTTAGCCCGGTGATGACACTTCCCCCGCTGTGAGGCCATTGCGCTGAGAGGACCGTGACGATATTCATTCCCACACACCTCAGCACACTTGAAAACATTGCTGAATCATATAATTATGGCTGGGCTGAGGAAAGTCGATAACCGTCTCATACTCGTCCCCGGTGGAGACGGACAGCGATGGCTAAGGTCATACCTGTAATAATGTTGGAGCAGCACAGGCCATTGACACAATGATGAGACTCCACAGACAGTCAGGGGGGATTGAGATAGGAGCTGATTGCTCCTTATTTGAAGATGAAGTTGGCTTGTCATGAATGCTGCTGTCACACAGATGGAGCTATGCGCCAGTAGTCACAGGATTCTCAGGCCATGTTGAGACATCCTTCCAGCAGGGCCCATCTCAGTGCGTCAGATAGGAGCTGTAATAAACAGGCCAAAGTGTCGTTGTAACAAAGGGCTGCCTGATGAATCTGAATAGTCTGAGGTGAAGCTGCTCTGTTATAAATGCAGTGCACCTCTTCATTTACAGTGGCACCATGGGGCTTTGCTCTGTTGTCTGATGAGTGAACCGCCGGTCGGAGCCAGCTGCTCCACAGAGATCATTCAACACGAGACACGAGCAGACAACTCATTCACTGTTGAGATATTTAGCTGAGACATAGAGGAAACAGCAAGCCGAGATGACGCAAAGAGCCAGAGTACTAGTTAATAGTAGTAATAATAATAATAATAATAATAATAATAATAATAATAATAATAATAATAATAATAATAATAATCCTTATTTCAGACACAGGTCAAGGTATAATATAAAAATAAAATACAAAGGAACCTAAAAGGTCACAGTGAAAAAAGTCAGTCCTTCACGTGGCCCACGTGCTGGAGACTTCACCCATTGACGTTCACCCATTGACAGCTGGGATTGGCTCCACCAGAGCAAGGGGGAGAAGATGAATGAAGGAATCTGAGTAAGACTAGTGAACACTGGGAGCTTGTGACTCACATCCAGAAACCCTTTTGTTCATCTTAAATGGTGGTCATGTCCTCTGTCCTCTGTCCGTCTGCGTAGCTTCTCTTTAGATTTGTTCCTGGAAATCTGTGGTCTTTGGAGCTCACTGCTGCAGCGACTGTAACTAACACGTCAGCCACTGTTCACTCACTTAGAAATCGAAGATCCTGTTGAGGTCATTGAGATGTGAAATAATGTTTTTTCACGGTCCGAGTTACAAACACCTAAAGACACTGTACATGAAAAAAACTGGGACACCACGGTTCCTGCAGGTGCCTCACAATGCCAGGCCCAAGCGGTGCAGAGATAAAGGAGAACAGCCTGTGGAACTTGGGACAGACTCATGGTCATTGGCCAGCAAATGAAAATCGGACTCTTCTCAGTCTCCCATCTGCCGTATCCTCCAATGGTGCCAAATCCGCCACTGTGATTTGATGTTGTGTGGATGAACTGATTTATGAACCAGCATTCATTTGTGGTCTTTGAGGGCTTTTCTCTGCAGACCCAACTGCTGATAGTTCTGGTCCTGACACTTTGTGAACAATGTGCACATTTTTTCAGGAGTTACACTGGACTGGGCTTCTGGTTTATTTCTGCTTCTGAAGACGAGAGAGGAGAACCTGCAGACCAGCTCTTTACAAGCAGTCAAAAGAATGAATCAGTACCTGTCTGAGAACAGGTACTGATTCATTAGATGGAACCCAGGTTTCCTCTCCTCTTCCCTCCAATTATTCTAAACAACTTGGAGGTCATGATACACACACACACACACACACACACACACACAGATCACGTGTCCTGAGCAATCGCTCCATGTTGTTCTTTTCTTTTCCTCCACATTTCCATATACTGAGTCCTGCTTTTGAAGGAGCTCAAACTAAAAGCAATACAAGCCTCCTGCTAAGAATCCAATTCTTTGATAATGTCATTGTCTTTCCTTTTGTAAATCGGCATCTGTCACAGTACTACTAGAGCTGATGCTTCTATGGCCCGAAGCGGCACACACAGCTGAGAGAGACGGCCGCTTAACTACTGAAGTAACCCGATGCCGGGCTGCAGAGGCAGATGCATAAAGTATTTAAAGTAAATGGAGGATGTTATGGTGTCAGAAACACATTTGGTTTCATTATTCTAATTACATTGTCAAATGAATTCCATCATGTGTGGTCAAGTATGTCTAAGTTTTAGTTTTTTTGCACATAAACCTCAGCATGTTTTACCAAGTCAGAAAAAACATGTGTTCACCTTTTATTCTGTTGAATTGCAGAAATCCATTCATTAATTCTGACCTTCAGCACTTTGGTCTTTAGGATAAAAAAAAAAAAAAGACTGAAAAAGAGACCATATCATGTGTAAGAATGTGACTGGTTAATGGTGGACGGGTTCAGTTCATTAGAATGTTTGTGTGTTGATGCCTGACGTCCAGCAGCCTCTGCCATGCATGTACAGGATGTGTTTCAGTGCGAGCACTGGGAGGTTCGTGTTCTCTTTTTAATGATCACACACAGTCACTGCAGCTGATAGCAAATCTAAATGATCTACCAGTAAAAGATGACGGTCGCTGCTGTCAGTTAATTGAATAGTCGTTTTTCCACAGATTCTTCTGTACTCTTCAGTTGCAGTAACATTTGTCAGCCTGCTGTGATACGACACCAGTGAGCAGCACTTTCCTTACATTTCCATCACATGTAACTTGTTTGTCATGTTTTAATCAAAAATGCTGTCACGTCGTGTTTTTCAGCACCACAGCCGTTATCTGCTCTGAACTACATTGAGTAAAACGTATGCTTGACTGCCTGAGACTAACAAGCGTATTTGAGATGCTGTTGTTTCACCCGTAAGACATCCGCTTTTGATCTGAGCAATAATCTGTCTCTCAGCGTCTGCGAGCTATTTACAGAGGAGATTTATTTCTCTGATTCTCTGTGTACAATGAGGCATCGGCTTCTGCCGATTCAGGTGGAGAGGGGCCGTTTCAGAAAGTGTCTCACGGAATATGTGTTATTCTGCTGAAACAAAAAGAAGAGAAAAACCTGTACACATCTATTATTAGTCTGCTGAGTGTCCGCTGGATGTTGCATAGGTGCGTAATGCTCCTTTTACTGAGCCAGAGTGGGAGGAGAATGCCCATTGACGTGCATATCTCTCATGCCTTCTTGTCAATGCTATATAAATAGCACAGAAAACTTTGTATCAACAATGGGCACAACAGTAGTTTTATCTTCTACGAAAGTGTTACGAATAGACTTTTCCATTGTATTTGTCTTTGCTTTTTATCTGCCAGCTCCAAAGTGAATTCCAGCAGCCCAGAGCAGCGTCTGGCAGGAGTGGTGCGGTTCCCATGGGCAGTAGAGGTCAAGGTATAACAACAATGTTGGAGTATGAGATGAAATTCTGCTGTTGCTTCTTCTCCCACATGCTTTGTTTCATTTCCCCCACTCTGTGGCCCTCTGCCCTGTCCTGTCTGTCTCCTTGATCTGCACTTCCATCTGTTTGTCTCTCACTCACAATGACAGTTTTAACACCAATTTCTGTCTTTTCTCTCTCACACTCTTCACTGCCCTTTTCATTGGTGCTGGAGCACTGCCATCTTTTAAAGATATGTAATTATTTAATTCATTCACATTGTTCACATTTACAAGAGGACCTGATTAATTCCGATATAAAACAAGTGATTCATTCTAGTATAAAGCAAATGAAGACAGACTGGCCTTGAGAAACACAAAAAGACAAAAAGACTCTGCTCAAATAATTTTTTAAAATGTATCTGCCAAGGCTTCTTTTTTAGAGCCTGTATTCAAACTGTACACAGCTCAACGTACACAACATTCTCAAACCTTTATCAGATTTTGTTAAAAAAAAAGACTGTTGCCATTAGTTGGTTGACTGTTTGAATTCTTCTTTTGTTCATTCCAGAGTTCACCAACTAATTAAATTGTGAGTTGAACCTGAATGGAAGAGGTTTTATAAAAATGTGTGGAAGAGGAAACTGGCAGACTGCTGCATTTTCTGAATTTAAACCGTTTGTTTTCACTCCTGAGCTGAAGACTAACTGGAAATTTGGAGGAGGAAGGAAGACCTCTGCTATCCATCCTGTCCTTTATGCTACAAATAAAATAGGAATCAGTGTAACATGAACAAATTCAACCAATCCAGCCAACACTTCTTATGTCAGAATTTGAATATATCACAGAACTCAGAAATCAGAACTCACCATGCTGGGCCACAATAATATGAACCCACCCAAAGTGGAGTCCCCTGGTGGAGATGGTTAAAAATATCATTGTTAGCATCCGCTGTTGAATAAGCACAATTTATCACCTGTGACAGGAGTGGCTGGTTCCTGTGCAGCAGATAGATCCGATGGCCGTGAGATTGGCTTTTCCATTGCACTGCAACAACAAAATAAATTTGATAAGGTAGGGTGGGCCTCACCCTGAAGTGGCTCTGCGGGTGGGCTTGGGACTCAGTAGTGTTGGTAGAGAACTTGTGGTGCCTTCTAGTATACGCCATCACACTGTTGCCTTGAGTGTAAACATTTTTACTGTGTGCCCTCGTCTCCTTGAACCATTCTATGAACGACTACTGAACATGTCCCCCACCCGTCTGTACTGTCATAATCATCCATCAGCTTGGTTCTGGACTGAAGACACTGCAGCTGGAGGTCAACATCAATACACAGAGTCGAAAATATAAGATTCCATAGATGTTTTAAATGTTACTAAAATAATCAGACAATATAAATCTGAATATTAACTCAAACCAATGTTTCAAAGTGGGTGACTCTAAACACTGTTTCAGCAACTCAGCAGCAGGGGGGTGTTTGCATGACCCCCCAGGGAAGTTCATCGGGTCTTAAATATGATTTCTAACCTTCTGGTTTGCACGTGTTTCTGATTCTGATCTCTGCAGTGACAAACATTGGGTATAATCCAACACTTTCAACTTTGCATATCTGCTGATGTGGAAATACAACCTGTGCTGTTTACTTTTATGTGATAGGCTGGTTAGGAGTCATGTGATTTTCCAAATAAGAAAATGGCTGGTTTGACAGTGAACATGCTGTGTCACATGTAGTGAGAGTCCACCAGAGACATTCTCAACAGCGATGACAGACTGCAAGTATCATGGCTGCATGGAAGATCAGCAGCGACTGAAGTGAAACTTGGTACCATTGTGACACCACGTGTGAGGGGATGTCCACTGTTGGTCATTGGTCAGCCATCAGCTGATCTCACATAGAGGTGCAACACTGTGATTGTGTGAGACAACCTGCTACTGTGAGTACTCAACTTCTACATTTGCTTTGGAAATGTCTGACACTGACTGCTGTTCTGGGCACCATGTTTTCTCAAGCACTTATCAGGCCTGTAACAAGGATTTATTTCATTACGCGTGTGTGCGAGTGCATGCGTGCGTGTGTGTGTGTGCCTACAAGGTCTATGTCTTTTTCTTTATTGTTGCTTGTGGTTTTAAGAGATAAGCAAAAGCAAAAAATGAAATATGACAAATTCAAAGAGGTTTAAACGGAAGATATTTGGCTTGTGTGAACTGTTTTCCTTTTGATATATTTCTCCTTTTGCTTTAATACATGTTATTTTTGGTCAAATTTGTACAATACGGTTTTATTTGATTTAGTTGTAGTTGTTTGTGAGTGTCCATAATATATGCACAGCATAATGCCGATAAGATGGGTTCCACTGGAGATAATTGGCATAAACTAAACGTATTATCAAACTGCTGCATCTTGTTTAGACTAACGACTATCTCACGCAGTGTTTCATTTCATTGCAGACTGGCGTAGGGGGGAATTGTTGCTGGCAAAACAAACCAGTTAGGAAATAATGATAATAATAGAAATATTTTGCTGTGAATTGTTGACTTAGAATAGAGATGAACTGAATAGTTGACAGTTTGCTTGGGACACCTTTTTAGGGAAAAGGATATTTTCACATTTCACCTTTCATTTTCCTTTTGCTGGAGATGTTCCTTTGGATGTTTGTTTGTCATTAGTGTTTCAGGAATTATAGTTTTAGTTTCACTCAGATTCCACATTTGCACACAGATGCTTACAGAGAAGTGTAATAGTGTCTCCCCAGTGTGTACTTTCACAAGGAAACCAGAGTCACATGTGCCTTTGAGTGTACCAATACTGCTGAATTACTGGCACTGATGTGGTTTGTCTTCTGCCGGGAGCACGAGGACCTCCCGGACCTTACTGTGTCAACAATTTGCAATTGACATGGTTCACACGGCGACCTCCGCCATCAGGAGTGTTTGGACTTCTGTGTCTGTCTGTGTCGCTCCTCACTGACTAGATCCTGCTTCTGACCCCGATTACACGTCCCAACTTTATAACCAGGATAGAAAAAGCATCATCAAGTCAAGTCAGATTGGATTTGTATAGCGCCAGTTCACATCAAGATCTATCTCACTTAGCATAATAACTGTTCAAATGAAAAGTAGTAACAACACAATATTCCTGGAATGAAAACACTGTGTGAATGTAGCAAGGCTAAAGCATCACTCTCTCATAGAACACTGAGCAGCAGAAAGAAACTGAAATAACACAACTGACACAAAAAGAGCAGCACTGGACGAACTAGAAGATGGTCCGACAAACTAAAAACCATAACGTGAGCCGAGCAGCAAGCAGTTGGTGATCATCCTGTATCAGCAGGTTCTCTGCCGAAAAACTACAGCAGACAGAAGTTCCCACATGTGCTACCCTAGTTCCACAGCACAGAAGCACAAACCGAGTAAACTGCATGCAGCAGATGAAAGAACCATCAAACTGACGCAAAATCTGAGAGTGTCCAGCAGCACCATCGGTCTGAACTGGCAGGAAGAGTGGCTCCAGTGCGCCCATCTATAGTTTAAAGAAGTCTGGTCTGGTCTTTATTCATGACTTGCTGCAGAAAATGTTGTTACCAATGTGGGAATAACTCAAACAACTCACAGCAAACAGCTCACCTGAGCACAGGAGACAATAAAAGGGTACAGAGAGATGGCAGCAGGTGCTCTGGACTGATGTGTCAAAATCTGAAGTATTTGGCTTTAAGAGAAGGCAGATTGTTTACTGGAGGGCTGGAGAGACTCACGGAGGTGAGGACTCAGTGGATGCTCAGTGTTCAGTTGAGTTCAGAGTTAGTGGGTTACAGACAGATTCTTACCCACTACATAGAAACATCTGCGCCAAATTCATTCTACAGCCGAATAAAATTGATATGTGGGTAAGTGGGACTGGTACGAATCCCACTAAACTCTTAGCTTAGTTCTTAGCGTCATCCATAAACAAATGTGTGTTTTGTATTATCATGTATACATGTGCAGATGAAGGACAGAAGCAGAGTAGCTTTGTTCATGGCTTCTGAATGAAGGTGTTTCTTCATACAGTGTCAGAGGATTGTTGATGCTGTTGTCTTGTGACAGGCTTCTGATTGTTGTACATAATCTCCCAGTGTTACTGCTCTTTTGACTTGCTGATCTGACAAACTGGTGCTAAACACATTGGTAGTAAAACATGGAGAGAAATGAACTCTGGGATACTGACAGCCATTCTTGTTGAGTGTGGCAACAGAAACCTGGTTTTGGTCTTTCATTGTGTATTTTTATGAAGATGTTTTCTAAAATTGTGTGTTTTTCGTCATTGGTTGTGTTAGAGTTGGGGCAGTAAGTTCACTACATGCTACATATGGATGGAAACACTGAAAACATTTAAAGGTGTGTTCACACTCACGGCACAGACTTGAGCACAAACTGGAGTTTGTTTTGTTTGCTAACTCATCGGATGATTCAGACCAAACAAATGTGTGAATGCACCCCAAGAAGATGGCCAGTGGCCAGGATGTGGAATATGACGGAAAAGGAGATGTTGCACCAAGATAGGAGAAAGCTTCTATGAAGTCGTGGAAGCAGGCACATGTTCATACTGTAGCTGAACGATTGTTAGCTATGATAAATAAACACAAATAAACCAGCAACAACTCTTGGCTCTAATTAGGAGATGATGACATGTAAGCTGGGATCGGCTCCAGCTCCTAAGGATACGATTTGAAAAATGGAACGAAGAATGAATGGATGGATGATATGTGCTGAAGAACAGAGATCCGGGGTATTTAATAGGACAATGCGCACATTTTATGATGTACTTACTAACAGCACGACACGTTCGTGGACAGCTGTGCTCCGTTATGTTACAGACGTTTAGTAATCATCTGTGCTGCACTCGAGTCAACACCGTACAAACTGGTGTCACTTCACAGGTAGTGATGGGACACCCTGGGCCAATGCTTCTGAGCGTGTCCAGAAAGCCAGGAAGTATTTTGTGACGCGCGTATCGAGGCTTATATTGTTCGAGACCGGTGACGTTATCAATGACTTTTGAAGCCTCACTGGTTCTGGAGGTTGTTCTAATTTGAGAGAGATTTGTGGTACAACGATGGATGTGGTCACAATTCATGGGTTCGGGTAGTGTTGGAGATCTGTGAGGCTGACTGTGACATTTTAGTGACAATTTCCAAAAAGAGGAATCAACTGAACCCCAGCACTGTGGAACAAATATTTTTTTATTACCAGAAATCTATAATAAATAAATACTAAATACATGAAATTCATCACAACAACATAAAAACATTCAGTGCCCTGTTTTAATTTCCCAAGCACTATCCAAACCTGTCGTCCTGTTGTTTTTGAATGATTTATTCAAACAGACTACATTTAAATTTTGACAGTAAATATCATTTATCCTTGATGCAACATATACACTAAAATAAATGACATGTATGAACAATACAATTCATAAATAACAAACAATTTCTCATTCTTGGCAGTGTGACTCAGTCCAGTATGTCATTCTACGTTTACATGTCGGTACATGTCAGTGTATGACAAATTGTTCAAATGACCTAATATATACGGTATATGTGTCTGCCTCTGACCAGCAGCGGAGTTTGTTCACACATGAAGCCTCGAGAAATGAACCTTTTGATCTGACCATCAGTATAGGAAACAAACTCTCCATTAACAGGCATGTAGTTGTAGTAACAAGCCTGACAAAAAACAATCTCTAAATCTTAGTTTTGATTTTAGAAAAAGATGGATTTACTAACAGTGAATGACATTCTTTGCCCAGAGAAAAGAGAAACTAGTGTACTGGTGTACTGTCAAACTGGGGGAAAAAAACAACAACAAAAAAAACTTATCACAAAGAAAAATCAAATATCAATGTGGAGGAGATGACAAGAAAACAAAACAGCAAAAAACAGATAGAGGAACAGAGAGACTTGAGTAGTGGAGTAGGATGGAGGCTGAAAAAAGGGGGAGAAAGGCGACAAGAGCAGGAAAAAGAAAAATGAGACTTGTTTCATTGTGAAATGATGGAGTGTGTTCCTGCCCGAGAGCTCTGTTCAATAAGCCACCTTCTGTTGTTGAGCTCTGCAGGAGACAGCCAGCGGAAGAAGGGAAAAGAAAAAGTAAGAAAGGGAACAAAATGGCCGCGCGTGTGTGTGTGCGCGCGTGTGTGTATCCAACCTAAATTCCATACGGAGCATTAGTCCGCCTACTCTGCAGCCGTCAGTGCTGTTCACTCATTCCGTTGCATGACTGATTATGTTCAAAGAAAGATTAACAGATGGATCTCGACATAAATGTCTGATGTGTTTGTTGTTCCAGCCAAGTGTTTCCGTTTTTATACTTAACTAAGTACTTAAAACACTGGTTTATTTATAGGTTATGTGTCAATGCCAGTAGGGAAAGAAACGGATGATTAGCAGACAATAATATTTCACAGGTTTGACCCTTTTTGAAAGATTATTTTTCAATTCATGATTATAAAATCAAATAATTTGCCACCAGAAAAAGGTCAAATGTCTTCATCATCTGCAGTGTGTACTTTACTATAAATGAGCGTGTATTTGACCTTTGGTGGAGTACAGCTGCCTGCTGCAAGAAAAAAATGACACGATGAGAACAGCAGGTGAGAAACCAGTAAAGTTGGAGGACGAATAGCTGAACAATGCACTCGTGGTTGTGTAGAGGGTGATAGGAAATGTTTGTGAGCCAAATTTAATCAAAACGACTCGTCGTCACAATAGGATACAGATTTGTCTTTGATGGGTTTCCCACTATCTGAGCACAGATAAGTAAAACTATATATTACTGACCGCCCTCCAACAAAAATCAACCCGACTGGTCGTGTTGAACAACAAGTTGAACATCCAAATGAGTGAGAAGGGAACACATGAAGCTAGGAACTAGTACATTAACCCTTTACAGGGCTCTTCGCGTGTATAGCCTTTTCATTTTTTTTAAAGTCAATTACATTTCCATATCTAGTTCCTTGCAATTTTGAATAAAACATTTTCTAGAAAAAAAATCTCTTCATAAATGTTCACATAGCGTGTACGAAAAATATGTTTTTTCATCCATTAGTCTTTTTCATCTGCATTAAAAATAGTTCTGTTCCGTCCCAGGTGCATTGTGGGACGCAGGGACCTTTGACACAGCCATGTAAAGGCTTTCAGCCCTCCTGCGTAGGAGCCCGACCCCAGACATTCTGCAGCTGTTAACCTGAGCTTTTAAATGTTTAGTTCAAGAAGTGCAGTGTGACCTGACCACAGGTGACTGCGCCGTTGCCATTTCACCCATTAAAGTACAGAACTTCTTCCCAGGGGACCCAGGGGACAACAGACAGAAAAACCCTTTTAAATCTCTTCTTCAAACCCAAGTCTATCATTTCCTGAATTTTATTGTAATTTAAAATGTATTTCATTTATTATATTATATGATATGTCTGGTTATTTTAGTTGCTCATTCAATTATATTGTAAAGCACTTAATAATACAGATTTATTATTATGATTATTATGATTACATAAAAATAATGACTCGATTACTTTCCAATACTGAAAGGCTTTCCCAGGTTCCTGGGACTGCACTGTTACAAGTCCAACTCATATAAAAGGGTTCACATACCCAAATCAATTCCATTTCACAGCTGCATCTTTATACAAATGGTTTTCACTTAATTAACTGCACCGAGCAGTCGGACTTTTACCTTCAGATGAGTGTGTTTGCTTTTGGTGTCTCTTTTTTCCCCCCCAAAAGATAAATACGCACACATGTGAACCAGTGGGAACACACAAAACAGAAAGATATTAAAAGTCAGAGGAGAATGCTGATGTGTTGTGTTTCAATTTGTTCGATATAAAATGTCCTCAATGAGAGCAACTGAGGTGACACCGAAACCGGCTGCTCCAAGTAGCACACTCTGCCTAACCCTCCTACATTAAGATTCAGACTGCAGTCCTACATTATGTATTTAAGTAATCAAAAATGTACCATCTATAAATGGCAGCCTAAGTTGCAGGATTCACCACCTTCAACCCTTTACTGAGGTCATAGATTGACTCTACAGACCGTCATGCTTAATTTAGTCTTAAAACTTTAAATCTTGTTCCTGCCCCAGTTCATCTCCACATGCGTCAACAAATCAGAGAAGAGAGGTGCCCGCTCTGCAGCGCAGCGTTCAACCCCCGAGAAATCCAACCTCAATCTCAACTCTTTTTCAAAATACACAGACCCATCACCATCTGGCACATGGCCAGAATCTTACAGCATGTTGTTACAGGTACAAAAACAAATGTGATTACACTGCCTATTGGCTCCATACACCAACATACAAAAGACAGTAATGTAATGTACAGCATGGAAAACAGTCTACTTTAAAACAAGAGACAAAAACAATGAAGTGGAATGATTAAGTTGACAATGAATAATGAAGCACTGTGAGGTTGAGTCATGAGCTGCTCTTCTCCGTAGAAACGCTGACATCCAGACTCCGGCCTACTCACCATGTATATCACCATGTTTAAACCCTAATGCTCTCTTATGCCAACTGCTTTACTCACATTATATATTTTCTATTGTTTCAACCATAAAAAACAAAGTAACTAACTAAACCCATCTACTACTATGTGAATTATTTTGCTGGGTTGGGTTGTAATTTTTGTCCAAAATCAAATAGTTTTTATGTCCGGACAACTTATCCCCCCCCCTCCAATTGTATCTTACAGACACACATGAATGCCACAAGAAAAGAAAAGAAAACACCACCTTATTTTCAATTTCCTTTGTCAGAAC
>CAAKHB010001340.1:381207-423119 GCA_901007665.1 Aeoliscus strigatus
TCCATGCCCGATAAATAGCAGGTGAGAAATATTAGCATTAGTATGTATTGCTCATTTGCAAACAAAACTGTGATTGATTTCAATCTTTGTACATTGAAAGAATCCTGATAGTTTGCAATTTATGTATGTACATGTGATATGTTTACATATCACATGTCCCTTTGCAACATATTGTTATACTTTATTCTATTCTGTCCAATTAGACAGAATAGAATAAAAAATGTAATTAATTGATGGGATGATTTGACTGTTACTACTGCTGTTATTAAATAGAAATGGTGGTGTCTGGGGCTGCTGTAATGAGTTAGGACATGTCAGTACAAAATAAGTCCATTAATCATCCCATGCTTTTTTTTCCTTTTTTGCACTGGAGGGATGGCCAGCTCGATGGCCGTTTTTCACATTAGTGAGTTTCTATTTCACAGTTTTAGCCATACCCTAAAGACAAGTGGTTAACTTTAATTGTTGCTTTGTTGGCAACCAGAGTCACAGACTTGAGATCGCTGTCCGGCTTCCATCTTCTGTCTTCTTTCCCTGGAGACACGGTTAGTGGTTAGTGTAGCAGCATGTGGCGGGCAAGGATCAAGTTTTACAAAGATGCAAAGTGGACAGTTAACAAGCAGCAAGGTAGAAATACAAATAGAAAAAATAGAAAACAGAGAAGAACTAATGAAAGAAACTAATATGGTGAGAAAAGGCAAGAACCAGAGTAGCACTGAGGGAAAGAAAATGGAGGTAAAAAGACAGAGACAAACTCAGGTACATCATACTTCTATGACACTCTGCAGCCAGAACACACTAATCAGACAGCAGGACTATCTGACAGCTACCTCAAGGGCTGATGTTGTGTGTTCAGGTGGAGGGAAAGGCTTCATCTGTCTGGTCAGTCGTCTGCACAATGTGTTCAGGTGTTCATGGGAACTCACTGGTGTTGCTTGATCCATAAATTGAAGGGCCACGCCAACTCAGACACCATCTGTCTTATTACCCACAGACAGGTACTTGTTTGAGCAGCTGGACTCCAAACCTGATGCAAAAGCACCGGCTCGCCTCAGAGTCACAGCTTTTCTCTCCCTGAAGTCTTTTCCATGAGCAGCATGAATCATGGAGCCCTGGATCACATCCTACAGAGCATTAATAGGCTTTCATATGTTCGCTGTTTTTTGTGTTGTCTTTGAATCCCCCCAAGCCATCAGGCATAATTAATGCCTTACAATTCAAACAGCGCAGCAGATCTTCTCTTAACAGTTCCCTTTGTCACCATTCTTGTCAAAGACAAGCACATAAACAAAATAATATATGAAGTGTATTCATTTACATTCCCTATCAGGCAAGAGAAAGTTGGATAATGTTGTCCATGATGATAGCAGACCCCACACTGTATTTGTTCATGACATTTTCCAACCATTTGCCTGATGCTGTTGTTGCCAAAGCAACAGGTGTCTGTGAATGCCAAATAATGGCAAACTCTTTGTCTGCATTTGTTTGAGAGGTAATTATACACGGTCGAAGTGTGCCTCCTTTTGTTTAAAAAAACAAAACAAAAAAGAAAATAAAAAAAAGAAAACACCAGTGGCATATTAGGACAACTGAATTCTGTCTATATTGCTTAAATGTACTTGTAATTACATGTGGTAATTTGCACATATGATCTTACATACAAAAATAATATTGAAATCCCATAAATGTTAAGAAACCTCATCTTATGAAATATGTGACTTTGTAAATAAATGTTCTGTTCAAGTATCTCCTAAATCTATCTATCTATGTCTTTATTTATTTCCTTCATATTGGATTTTTTTTCCCTCACATTTTTATCAGGTGTCTCAATGATCACTGTGCCTGAAATGCACTAACTGTCGGCCATCTCAGTGTTTAACATTTACAGACATCCAGGAAACACACTGTTTACTCCACAAACACATTGTAAATGGTTTTGCAGCTTTTGAAACTTTATTGCACCTGCAACAGTTCAACTCCTGGGAGATTATAGAGATTTTGCAGGTCTTTCTCTGAAGGGTCCTTCATGACTTGCCCAGACACTAACAATAACCATCAGATCTGGTCAGTGGCCAGAAAAAAAAATGCTGGTATTGGCAATATTTTCTCTGATAATACTACACCAATCCCAATCACTTTGGTTTCTATGATGCATCCGTTCGACCCCCCCACATGTGACAAATAGGTCCCAGGTTGAAAAGTACTACAATTAACCTTAAACAGGGTCAGATCAGCCTGAAACAAAAAACATAGTGACAAAAGACAAAGTAACTTGTTCCAATGATGGACAAGCTCCTCTTTTTATTTCATTTTCACCACAGGTTAATTAGGGATCCTGTGTGTGATAAAACCTCTAGCATGGATTAGAGTCCATATAAATTGATCCAAAATTGCATCATGTGGCGACTGACTTTCAGTTGCATCTTGGCATACTTTGCCGTTCCTTCGACAAAGGGTAATTATTTACTGCAAGGATCAGCACTGTGAACTGTGCTGTAATTGGAAACTCTATTGATGCTGTAAATACAGCACCTTCTCTGCTGTCACAGGGGGTATTTCTGTTTTTCCCACATCATACAGCCAGTATTTACTTGACTTATAGCAAGTAGATGTATCAAAACAGAACCCAGCATTAGTAAGAATTTATGCAGGAGAAAACAAGATTGTACAATTGTGTTTCATGTCTGAGTTCTGCTCATGCTACAGCTGGACGTACAGCAGTGGTGGATCGATACAACACAGCAACTGACGCTTTGCAATGGTCAGCAACACATCTTGTTTACGACGTCGTGAAGCTAAATGGATTTGTTTGGATCTGCACCTAATTTGAAATGCAGTAATGAAGCAGTCTGTTACAATGCAGTTTCCATCCGTCAAACCCTGTTCAACAGGAAGGAGTTGTTTTGTTTGGGTTTGGATTGTACAGTACTAGAGTATATTACCGGTGACAATTTGCTCTGCAGTTCTCAGAGTAGTTTTATTTTATTGGACACAAAATACTCTAGCACACCAATTCACTCAATTGATGTAGGATTTTATACAGTCATTTAAAATTCATCGGCACAGGCAGGATGTCAGATTTTGGTGTTGCAGTTATCGTGCAGGAAATATTCAGGATTTTAGGATTTTCACAATTATTAATTCTACGGAAGCATTTTTTTACCACGTACCACTGCTTTTGAGCCTTGTGACTATATTTTACTTTTAACTGGCACCAGCTCATACAATACATATGTGATTGTCAGTATACCATAAATGAGTAATACATTCAGTACTATAACCTTGGTTTCTTTTACCTCCAGGTTAACAGGATTTTCCATCCCTCCACCTGTTACCAGTTCTGGCTCAATCTTTTCACTGAGGCTTACCAGTGACTTTGCAGTAAGCGCTCATGGATTTAAAGCAGCCTATGAAGGTAAGAAAAACACCTACCTCCTTGTGTCATGTTTTGACACGAGTGTCAAGATATTGTGATTGTATTCATTTGATCGGCAGTCCTTCATAAACTGGATCATCATTTGGAAGAAAACGCAGAGGCGCCATTATTCTTCAGAGAGGAAAATGATCACACTTCCTCTGACTGATTTCCTCGAGGACTTCCACTGAGTTATAGGTGCCTCAATTAAGCAAATTAATCTCATATTTTCCAAATCAACATCCCTCCCCCAAAAGTCCTGATCCTGTTCTGTGACTCCAGAGGTTCATCTGAAATTGCATGGCAGATGGTGATGGAAATTACTTCTTGAATGAATGGATATACCAAGTAATTTGTATTGAACCGGAGCCCAGTGTTGTGGAGCAGCCTAAGTATGAGCTGTCCTTACCTGACTATGTTGTTTACCTCTTCTCCTCTGCTGGTTCATACCATCCTCTTTTTTTTCCGATCGGTCTGTACTTCATCCCTTCTGCACCTCACCTGCCCCTCCTCTGGATCTTTCTGCTTCTACCCACTTTCACCCTTCTTCTCATCTCCCCCACCTGTCCTATACCTGAACAGTCTGGACCTCTCTCCGCTCCATCTGCCTATTTGTTAATCTACCTCTTCATCTCTCCGGGCCTCTGTGTTCGTCCACCTCTTTCATTGTCCAGTGGGTGGTTTGCTGAAGTCAGAGATTGTTCTTCTGCCTCCATGTTTCGCCTGTATAATCAACAACTTCAATCTACTTTGTTGTTTTTTTAATCTCATTTTGTTACAGATGAGTCACAGCTTTTTCCATTACTCAATGCTGAGGCGTGATAAAGGGAACATAGATTTCTACTGTAAGGAAAACATGCTATCAGTTTCACTCAACTGAAGGCAACAAAGAGAACATTTCCCTGTTGCTGCTCAGAACTGGAACATATATTAACATTGTAGATCATATGTGATATATTAATATGAAGTACATCAATCATGTACAGCCAGTTCCACATAATGGATTCTTTAAAGTCAAAGTCAAAAGTCAAATAATCGCTGAGTTTTAAAGCAAACAGCACATAGATGTTTAAACAACTATCTAAGTGGTATGAAATTACTCAGTGAAACCTCCACAGGCTGCTCCCCTAAAATCCTGGTACGATGGAGCTATCAGTATATTGGAAAATATCTTATTGCCATGCTGTTGTGTGCTGTGTGCAGGTTGGACCAGAAAACACAAACTCCTGTGACTGAAAGTGTGTGATGATTGTAGATGATCTCAGATGATTGAATCAAGACCGCAATTAAGTGGATTTCAATTTGCATGCATACGAAGGACGCTGTCAAGGACATAACCAGATTGAATGTAATTTGTTGACGGCCTGTCAGTCAGTCTTTAAGTATTATGTAATGCACACCAGCTCCAACGTACTATGTATTTGATCAAGGATTAGTATTTTCTTTTCAGTACTTCAACGACTGTGTCAGGGTGATATTGCGACTTTGACGCTTCAGCGTAGTCCCCAAAGGGTTAAGCGGCAAAGACAGATATGGGGGCTTTTATACAACATAACCAACAACAATGGCTGTTAAAAGCACTCTTAGCACTCTCCAAAGGACAGATATAGGATGCAGCTGTGTGCTGCATGTACTGAGCTGGGGGTAATGCAATCCACTTGCCCTTTGTTGAAGGTTGTAATTTCAATGAAAATGTTGCTCTGACGATGTAAACTTCTTCAATGCCATTTGAGCCTGGCAATTTTTTTTTAATTTTTACTAGTAACGCCTTTAAATAACAACTTTCCCATGGAACATGTAGAGGGCGCTAAACAAAAAGCAACATGTTGCTTCTCATTAAAATGGAGAAAAGCTGGGACTCCCAGTCTACCTTAAGTGAATTGGAATGAGGTTGTTGCCACCTGCCAGCAATTTCATCAGCAAAGGGCAAATAAGAGGCTTAACGTGTGTTTCTTCAAAGATAGATAGCTTAACTGTGCATGTATGGGTGTGTGCATGATGGTGGTGTTGTCAATTATGGATCCAGTGCAGTTTTATTTCAGCCGCAGAAAAAACTCTGATCGCTCCAATTGTGCACTGCCACATTAATTTGCCAGTGAAAGAGCTTCACTCCTGAAAAGTCATTTAAGTTTCGAAAACAATGACAACAATGACACTGCGACAGCTCAACTGAGAACCATAATCAGATTAATATTGCTGCTAACCGTAGCACTGCTACTGCCTGGCACAGCTAACATTGTACAAGCTCTTTACACACCACAGGCTAAGACTGCAAGACTGCATCTTCAGTTGTCTGACGTTCCTACAGCAGATTGGATTGGAAAGGAGCTTTATGAATTCCTTTAGGACGGTTCCTTCAGGTCAGATCATTACCCGTGGAAAATACGTCACTTCTAAGGGAAGCTCAGCATGTCTAGGAGTCAATGGAGTAGTGTGCAGGTCTGGAAGCTGGCCCGCTGCGTGGTGATTAGAGGAAGTGTCTGGAAGAGGGAACACCTGTATGGAGCATTTGCATTATCAGCTTGACCATTCAGCCCATTTACAATTGCATGTGTCATGCTGTAAATTAGAACAAAATATATTTTTATAGAATGTTCTTGTTTAGGTTACTTCAAATGTTCATTCATTTCAAAGAAGCATTTTCTACAGGAACGGAGTGTAGAATTTATGTATAAATAACTCATAATGTTTTATGGTATAGCTGATGAGCTTCCCTTCCACTGCTACACACACACACACACACATGCACACACACAAACAAAGCTCTGAGTTATTACTTAAAGGAGATTGCTACATATTTTCATATACAATAAATAAACATTTCACAATTCAATTCAGCCCCTCTGGGCTTGTGATACACCACCAGATACCATTTTATTTGTGGCTATGTGTCAATGAAGTGTCTGCTGAGTTGGAGAAGCATGCGTGTGCAAGCATGTTTGTTCACTGCCTGCTTTGCCTTGTGATCCACCATAAGCTCGGTAAATACTGTTTCACCCTTCTGTATGAAAACTGAGCTCAGTAGCCTGCTAGGAAGCCAGATAGGCATTCTGCACGGGGGGCTCCCACGGGAATAGAGTGTTGCGTATGTGCTGACAAACACTACCACTCCATCAAACTTCCATCTTCTTCAAAGGGCGACAGACTTGTTAGATATACAGGCGAAATAAATAGCCAAGCCCCTGAGAAATCTCCCACCCAACTCATTTACTGGTTCACATAACTCACTTGTTACCAGTATGATGGGGATGAACAGGTCTGTCTGACTCACCCTCTCTGTGACTGTAAATGTAGAGGAGTATGAGTGATGTAAAACAATCCCCTTTCAGTTCATTCGTTTCTTTACTTTCTCTTTTCTTTATATTCTTACTTTAACAATGTTGGTATTACGGTCCTAGTTTCCATGTTGTTATTTACCATGACTTTTACTGCGGAAATCGGGACTATTATTATTGCTGATTGCATTCTGGTATCACTGGACTTGATTTTCTTGACTCAAACCTTTTTACCCCTTGATGGCGTCCAGGAGAACTCTTCCTCTCACTCTCTTCTCGGTCTGTGTCTTTTGCTTCCAGCCAGCTCACTCTGATGTTCTTCAAGTCTTGGAGTGTGGAACGTCTCCAGGTGTTTCTCTGTTGATTGTAGTTCAGGGCCTATGTATTGATGTTACTTACGTAGAAGGGTGTGCCCTATCAAATTCCACTTTCTCCTTCTGATGGTGGTATCTATGCTGTCCTTGTTATTTGTTATCCGACAAACAACTCTTCATTCGTGATGCGCCATTATAGCTTGGGGATGTAACATTTGTTACATGAAACCGGAATGTGGCTTATGAGAACCTTGATGGTCCTCCACGTTTATGAGCCGTAGAGCAGGGCAGTCTTCACTGTGGTACTGGAGATCGGTCGCTTGGTGTTGTTGGAGAGTTGCTTTATTAACACCAAGCAACTGTCACACATCAGGGTAGAAACATTTGGTCTTGAATATGATCTTAGGAATTATATACATTGTTTGGTTATGGTGAACCTGGAAGAGAACAGTCCTGCTGGATTGATGGTTGATGCACTGTATACATAGGGTTGCCACTATTAAAATTTGTTGTGCAACAGAGGTATTATCTTTCCCCCTCCCCTTTTCTTTATTTTTACTGCATCAACACCAGTGGTTTTGTGGTCCCATTTAAAGTGATATGAATATATGATGTGCTGACACTGTTTACAATATACAATATACATAATTTCTTCCTTGTTTTCATCTGTACCAGTGTTCTTGTCTTCATTGGCTCTCTGTTTCTAATGTTGTGCCCTGCATTGCACTAACTGGCCATTGTTGCCTATTGAGTTGATGACAATGCAGCAGTCTCCTTGTCATTTAGAAATGAGATTGCATTGAGATATGTATGGAGATAGCTCTTTAAAATGTGATTAAATTCTGGTGTAATGATACAGACTGAGGACTATGTCGAGAATGTCAGTAATGGACTGACATTTGGATGTGTTGGTTTTAAGCCTGGAAATAAGTTATGGTAAACATTGCACTGATGGGTATCATTCAATGTTAACTTCATTGATGGAAATCAATTACAAGGTCACAAACTTTCAGCTGAGAAACATATTCTGATAAACTGATGAAAACAAATTTCATATTGCATGTCTCTTTTATGTAGCCTATTATTTGGTAATTCATAAACTCATTGTACGCATGTAAAGAGTATTTTATTTGCGTATATTTTTGATTAATCAAGCATGTCTCTGTGATAAACCTTTGAGTTGGTTGACTACTTGCAAACACTGAAGTCTGTGTATTAAGGCAGATGTATGATTTTTTTGAAGGATTCTTTAAACCCCTATAAAACAGAATTTCTGATCTAAAGCAGTTTATCAAGCTCTTGGTCAATTTTACTCTCTTTATATTCATCATTCATATGATCTGTGTTTTATTTTGTTGGTGAGGTCTTAGTGAGTAAGTGAGGTCTTATCCAAAGGCTTTGTCCAAATCAACTTCCCCCCCACCCCCCAGCCAAATTAACTCAGGGCCACGTCTGTCTGAGATATTAGTTCTGACTTCCACACACCAAAGGGCAATGGGTCAGCATGATATAATTCATTGGTGTTCATACAATTATTACTTTTTAAACATCAATTCTTTCAACAGCAAGTTTTCTGTATCTCAATGTATCTCATAGTTGTCTCAAGAACATCAGACCGTAATGATTCAAGCCATAAATGCCTGATTGTTATAAATTTGGAGATTTAATGAACTTTTTCTTTGTGGAGAAAATAAGTTGTCAGCACATGTGGTAGATATAACAGTGATTATATTTGGTCTTAAATATAAATAATATAAATTGTAAAAACAGCATTTGTCATGAATTTAGCTGAGGAGGTATGTTGACCTCAAAGCTTTTTATGACCATCCATGACAAATGGTTAGAAGGTCAGATTACAGAGAAGGGGCCAAAAAGAGCAGACATCGTGTTAAACATCGTTTATGTCACATTTCACAAATCAATGCATTTGATGATGGCCCACATCTGTAATGACGTACTGGACCTAAATGTTTGAGTGACAAGACGCATCAACTATTAGAGGACCACTTCCAATCTACAAAAGATTCAGAAGCATTTTTAAAGCACAAAATACCATTGCAGTTTTTTCAAGGCATGTCTCACCATTTTCTACACTAATGATGTTAACTAGAGGCAATGCTGGTATCTTTGACTCAGCTTAAGAAATGTTCAGCGATTTTACTTACAAAACATGGTCCCTTCCAAAAAAGGTTGCATTCTAAAATACCAGATTAAAAGTGGTCACTGCACCCTGCCTTCCTTTTACTTGTCCCCAATTGCACTCCAGTGGAGTTCTTTTCAGTCCTCCTAGTTTAGCTTGATTCCTGCAGGCTCTGATGAAAAATGTGTGTTGTTATGAAGTGTTTGGATGAGCCAAAGAACCTGAGTTTATTAGTATGTGTTGTTGTGGCACAACTGTTGAAAGTGACACAAACTCTGTCAGATGCGATGCTGCCTACAGGCTAAATACTCAACTCTCACATTTAACTGCTAATGCAAAAAGAAGCTGATGATGAAACTCTGTGCTGTCGCTGTGTTGATACAGTTTGTGCTGGCTGGGCAAATAGAGGACAATCTGATAGAGATTATGGAGAAATGGAGGAAAGAATTATAGTGGAAGATGTGTTTACTGTGCTCAAACTAAAGAATACAGGATTGAACAAGTTGCGACGCCTGCTTATCGCAGTGTTCAGTCTATCTACATCAGAATTGTCTTTGAAAAGTTTGGCAAGGAATACACTGATCATAGGCACTTAAGATGGTGAATGGGCACTGGTAATTTCCTGGGGATTTCTAACTCGCAGAAGATATAACTTTAATATGACATCTCTAAAAATGGGCCTGCCTGAGGATGTTTTTTCCACGTTTTCCATAACCTATCTTGACTTGAATGTACTACACTTGTTAAAATTTCTGTTTCTTAATATCACGTTGTTCTGCCCTTTGTCCATCACGATTCAACAGATTTCACGAATGACTTAGTCTAAAGTTTTAGAGAGATAAAACAAAACAAAACAAAAAACAACCAGAAATAAAAAAATACTTAAAAATTACATAGTTACATACGTAGATTTGAAATATATTGATAAGTGACATGCTCATTTATCTGCAATTCACCTTCATACTGATGCAGACTCGGTAGATGTTCAGGAAGTTGCCTTGTGGGATTCTGATGTTACATATTCAGTGTGGTTCATGTCAAAGCGTCTCTGAAATCTTTCAATTTAAAGTATTCCGTTTTGCTGTTTGCAGCTAAAAATGTAAGATTGTGTCTCTCACAGTGTACCTCATCACCCTCCTATAGTAATTCAAGTCACACAAGGTTTGTCCGTGACTCTTGCTCTCAAAACCCACATGTCCTTGTAATGATTCCATCACCATGTTGTCATGGTGACCTCTATAGAAAGAATGTACGTATTTTACAAAATAATATATCAGCCCTCATGTTTGTCTTCTCTGTTTTTCAGAGCTCAGAAGCAGCTCCTGTGGAAACCCAGGAGTTCCAGCTAAAGGCATATTGAATGGAACTCAGTTTAGCGTGGGTGAGAAGATTCGCTACCGGTGCATTGCTGGTTATGTGCTGGATGGACATTCTCTCCTCACCTGCGTTACAAATGCAGCTGGTGTGTCAGTGTGGGACTTTCCTGTACCAATCTGCAGAGGTGAGTTGTTTTCTAATAAAAAAAAAACAACAACAAAGAAAACACTTTTCAGCACATTGAATTCTTGTGACTTAACTGATTGCTAAAGACTGACAGTTGGAAGGCTGTGTGATTGGGATCTGAAATGCATTATAGGCCATGTTTACATCATGTCAGGTGTGTGAGATGTGCAATCTGATGACACTGATTTAAAGTAATGAGGATGATTTTAATTGTGCAGAAGTTAATTAGACCCTCTATGGTTCACAGAGTTATACAAATATTTTTTGCCTGTAGATTAAGCAGTGTACAATATAATTAGTATTCAAAGCTGGTGAGGGACATGTACTACATATTTGCAACTCGGTTTAGGTTGTGTAATTTGTGGATTGCATCCAGGTTGCATGTCTTCACGTAAATACAGTATACAGTACATATTTTAGATTTGAGGTGCTACTGCTACTTGCTCACTGAGGTTATTTCTTGGACTGCACGAATAACAGAATCAGGTCAAAAGGTACAAATTCATGACCATATTTGGATCTAAAATCTGCACAAGAAATACAAAGAAACCATATTTTGTTCAGGGTCCTCTCAGAACATGAGAGTGTGAGGTCATTGTGAAGGTACAGACAAAAGGATCTGCCACATCATTCACTTCACAAGGTTTAAGTAAGCAGAGCTGTTTAATCAGTCCAAAGTCATTATCAGAAAATACAATCATCACAGGCAGAGGTACAAAATTGTTCGATAAAGGGGAACAAAAACACAAGAGAAATGTATGCAGACGTTGTGACGACCTCTGCAGACAGTTTGTGTCACGTGATTTTCCCATCCCTCAAGTAAGTACATTGACAATGCAGAATGACGCCAACACAGCGAGGCAGCGTTGGTTGTGCTAATTCACCACAGAAGAAGAAATCCAGCATTCCACTGCGCACATACAAGGACCAGAAGACAAGACACAGGTCAAACACATTTGGGCAGGGAGGTCATCACACAAACGAGAAACTTGGACTGGTGGTGTCGGGGAATGATGGACAATGAGACACAAAAATAAAACAGGAAGTACACACAAGGCAAAAGTGAACTGAACCAAAGTACAGACAGCTTGGAAGCTTACAGGTCTGGACAGTGCAGTTTCAGGTTGCCTGGCAGGAAGATTATGCAGAGAATGACAGTGTACAAACAAGAGTTTCATTTACCAGCTGTCAAAGATGTTTTCAGTCAGGTATAGGATTAATGCAAAATTATGGGTAATTCATTCTTTGTTGATTACTAATGTAAATCCCTTCTCTGCAGAGAAAAATAAGATTGAATGTTCCACACATCCTTACATTATGAATGTTTTTGGTTTTAAAATGCAAATATTCAATGGAAAAATCTAAAAATGTGTTACACATATCTGCATTGGATTTTTTGACGCTTCTAAATGGTTTATGCTTATGTTGCCCTGCGATGAGTTGGCGAATCATCCAGGGTGTACTCTGCCGTGATCAGCTCCACCTCAACCGCAGATGATGAATGAATGAACATCACAGTAGAATCCCATTTACCCAGTTATCCCATTTCACATGATTTAGCGCACTTGGAGCACCAGGTACCAGGTACCTTTTTCTTTCCCCTATGGAAATGCAAAAATGTCGAGTCATGTTGGAACCGTATAGTGAATATGCATGTTTGGAGAAACAAGTCCATTTTCATCATCTATGCAAAATATGTATGGATTTTAATTGCCCTTAGGTACAGTATCATTATGTCTGTGAGGCTAAAAAATGATAACCCTGCATGGCATGACACACTAGCATGACAGAAAGGATGTCAGTAAATGATGTCTAAGACACAAGATTAAAGTTTTTCGTCCTCTTTTACCCTTTCATTTCTTTTAGTGTGTCTGTTTCTCTCCGTCTGCTGATTTTCTGGTTCTTTTGCCAGCTAAAATCTAAAAAAGCAGTACGAGGCAGCTGTAACAGAGCCAACGTAAAACATTCAAATATTTACTCTTGTGAACATGCAGATACAATTGATTATGATCATTACAAAGTCTAATTTCCTTACAAGCAAACAGAATAGCTGTCTTATCCATTTTATTGTGATATCGTAACATGAACCTAAATGTAGTGTTAAGTAAATTCATGCACCATGAAAAACAGAAGAGTGTGTCAACATATTTGATCATTGTTTAAGCAGATGGATCATTACGTTTTCTTCATGAAGAGCAGGAATAATATTGCATAATACTGACAAACAGCTGACCAACCACAAGACAGGATGTACTGAGCAGAATCAACATTTCTTCCATTTTATAATATCGAAACAATGCTGAGCAATCTCAAAGCCAGCAGAGCAAATTTGCTTGTGCCAACTGTACCGAAAAATGTTTCAGCATATGTTTGCGAAATTACAAGCTTAGAGGAAACAAAAAGCTGCAGATGGAGGGGTCATGGTGTTGGCCTCCATTGCCACAGGCGAGAAACCTCACTCCCATAGCTTGAGCCGCTCTGTGTCTTGTCTATAGCCCGGATTCTGTACGTGGACAGATGGTTCTTTGATCTTATTTCCTTAGAGATGCTACCCTTCCTCCTCATCACCAATTGTTTAACACTTAACACCCAGCAACACAAAATCTCTCCCTAGTCACCCGTACATCCTCCCCCATTCCCCAACACCTCATTTCAGTGACCATTCACCTCCTTTTATCTTTTGTCCAATTTTCAAACAATCTTCATTCAACTTCTGGCCATGTTTATCAAGTATTTGTATGTGTGCTACTATAAAAAGAAAAATGTGGGAATTTAAAAGATGATTAGGTTGACCTAATCCTTTGTTGCTGGTTATTTAAACTCTACATACAACAGTAAGAGTACAACTCAGTGCAATTAGGCGAAACTGGAGGAGACACAAAGTATAAGAAATATGAAAACAATCAAATGTCAACTTTAATTGATGTCAACAACAGTTACCACTACATTCCTTTATAGTTACATAGAACTAAAATCCCTCTGTCAAAATCATTTGTCTAATAATATATGTCGTAACTGTATGTAGAGATGAGATGACAGATTGAACGTTGCCATAAATACTACATTACTCAAAGGAGAACGTCAGAGTGATTAATTACTGTAATCATACAAGTCCCAGGATCCCATTTTCATTCCTTCCATCTAACTTGGGTCTGGACATTAAACTAGACAACAGCAAACAGAGAATATAGTCTATCGCTGCCATTGTCTATGCAACAGATTTTCCAGGAAAATTAGCCATGAGAATAAACCTGGGTCAGTCATTTTCAGTCTGTGAAGTAAACAATGAGTGACAGACCTTCCTAACTCAAGGGGGGGCACCAGTGGGTGCATTTCAAATACAGTGCCACTGCGCATAATTGGATAGCGCTACGACCAATCAGAGCAAAAGAACGAGGCAAGAACAAGAGCATTCACAAATGAGTCAGTGGCAGAGTTTGTTTTGGAGAATAGTGGAAGAGTCGAAAGAGCTGAAAATGGAGTCTTAAAGAAATGTCCAACTGGATTCCAGTCACGCTACAGCTGATTCAAACCGCTGCTCTTCATCAGCTGCAGCCATCATTGTTGTGTACAGAACATAACATAAAATGATTTAGGGCATTGTTAATGAGCTCCAATGGCGTGTGCCCAGACAGACCTGCAGAACAAATCCAAATTTGCTTGCGGAACGTCTGGAATTCTGGGCAAAGAAGGGGATGTAGCTGAACTAATAGGTTGCCTGACTTGAACTGGCACCAGAGTGATGAGAACGACCCTATATCACAGATGCTCTATGTCCCTGGGAATATATATTTGGATCTGTTTGGCTCTGGTCCCATCTGTTAACAACGAGAGACCAGGATCTATGATCTACAGTAGACTGCGACTGTAACACACTTTTCACGAGAATGACTTCAAAAGATTCAGTGCAATTTATATTTCTCTGTTATACTTTTAAATGTACTCAAAATGATAATAATGTCCACTGCTGTTTACCATTTTGTGGGTTTCCGATTCATCTTTAATTCATCTAAATGGAAAGAAGGATGAATAGTGGAGAAATTGTCATAATGTTCTGGTTGGGCACCAAATACTTGTATTCTGTTCTGCAATCCTATCAATGTTTTACAGGACTGGCAACTGGGTAAATGAGGGACTTATTGTAGACAGAGGGATTACTACCAAGGAGAAACCTTAGGTAGTGTAGAAAATTGTACAAGAATTCCACCTTACCACGGGTGTGAATATGAGTTCCATTCTACCACGGGGGTGACTATTTCTAAGTGGGAATAAGAGTTATATATCTGATGGAAGTCATGGGGAGAGAGGCTTAATCCCCCCTAAAGTAGCATTAGATTGCTGATGCTGGGGATGTAAATGAGCTCAGCTAAAGCAGTTCTAATCCCCACCACCATCTCTTTTTGCCCACTGCCACAATCTTTAAAAGATGGATCCTTCTCGTCGCTGAATCCAGTCGATGACGATTTCCTGAACACACGCCTCTTATGTCATCACTCTTCAACTTCTTCGCAAACACTTTGGACCAACTAGTTCACTTCATGTGACTATGTGGAACGTGTATTTTACCAATGAAAACTTCTCCAGCTGTGAATTTTCTTGAGTTTGTGGGGGTTCGGGTTCGGGTTAAGGGAGATTTGTCAGGTTCATGATGTTTGCTATGCACTGAATTGAGCAAGCACTGATAAACCTGCCTTCAAACGTCAGTACCATGATGAATTACTCCCAAGCATCTACCTAATCGCAGTTTAACTGGCGACAACTGCAGACACATTAAGAGGCCATAAAACAAGTTACTATCAATAAAGGTTGTAACCATATCTCAAATGCTTTTGTCTGAAGCCCTGTGGAGAAATATCAAAGATATCTCAAACTGGAGTGACTTGCAGCTTTTCTTTTCTTTTATTTAAAGTGTCTTTCAAGTTGCCTGCAAACAGCAGGCAGTAACCGCAGACACATCTACTGTTTAAAGTCGACTTACACGGCAGTATTTTGTACCTTCCACTCACACATTTATACACATGGCGTTGTGCCGCTGCTGCTGCCGAGTTGAATGATGTTCAGCTGTCATCAGGCTGGAGAATCTTAGCATGGAAACCACGCTAGAGAAAATCTGACTTTAATGTCTCCTCTGTATTTCAAGGTCTAAATCTTAGAATCAAAATCAGAATCCTTTGTCATTGTACATAGTACAACAAAAACAATTTTCTCTTAACTAGTGATTCTCATACTAAAGCATCAATACTTTCCCAAGTCTGCACTAATTTGGTGTCAACATTTTGCTGTTTAAACAACTTATTCCCCGCCGGTTAAAGGGACAATGCTACATATAATTCCGCCTGTGAGGCAAACTACGGCTGTGTATAAAACAAGCGCCCCCTCCGAGCTCACACAGACTTCCAGTGAAATGACAAAACGAGAGTCGGAGAGGAGACTGTCCTCAGGAGAGATGGCTGAAAGAAAGCAAAGTTATGCGTCACTAACACACACACACACAAACACACACACACACATAGACAGGACATTTCATAGATTTGAAGTATTGGTATCGGATCGGTATCGTGGATACCAGTCCGAATTTTACTCAGTATCAGATCGGAAAGAAAATTGTATGGAACATCACTACTCTTAACAATACCAAAGACCAAATGTAGTATTAGTATTGCATTATCATTTGACTGGAATTGAAATGTCTACGATTCATTGTCAGCCAGTGAAATCTCACTTCAATCCATTTGCTGTTTGCCTCTGCTGTCTGACCTTGAACAGTTCTGTGGATGTCCCCACAGGGATCAATAAAAAGATCTCACCCGTTTAGATGGAAGGCTCAATGCTGACGATGTGCAACATAATGGAACATAAATACCTGTCAGCTTTGCTTTTGCACCATTTAACAATTACTTCTTTATGTGTCACAATAAAACTGATCGGTGTCACAACATTTGTGCATTTTATATAAATGGTGGACACATCTTTGCTCCAGCACTAATCTGCAGTTTCTTGATTACAGTCCTCTCCAACTAACCTTACCAGTCTAAACTCACCGACACTTGTTTCTTGTCAGACTTAAATGGTTGAATTAAAGTAGATTTCTTTCATTTTTGTTTTCAGAGGTAGAGCTTCACTTGAATGTGAGTGTATGGACTGAGAAAATGAGATCACACTGCAGAATCCTGCTCTTTAAAACAGACAGACAGACAGACAGACATAGAGGGCAGGGATTATTGTGTTACAGCAGAGATTATTATTAGTATTATTTTAGAATGCAGGGCTGATCAATAAAATGTACTTACACTGCAAATTTGGATCATGACATAACAGTCAAGCAAAATGAGGCTAGATTTGAATTTTTTAAAAATGACTAAATGACACAAAACTAGAAGAGCCTAAATATATTTGCAAAATAGATTCTGAAATATACTAAGAGAAAAGTTCCAGATTAATGAAACTGGCTGTAGTATTAACACAGTATGGGCATAGAAGCAGCTGGGCAGATTATTTCCTCATGTCAGTCTTTGGCTCCTTCATTACGTATTACGTACGTTGGGCCCCTTATCTTGCTTTGCTATACACTTGTCTGCACACTGGCTACACTTTGTTACACTACTGTCCCTTTAAATCGGCCTTTGCTTATTATCTAAAACAAATATAATGTAAAAACTCTGTAGCATTCCTCTCTTTACCTCCATGACCCTGATGACATCGCCATCCGTCAGGTGTTGAAACTCTTTCATAGGTATTTCATATAAATGTAAAGAGGTGTGGTTTGCCTCTTATGTGCTGCTGATTTAAATCATAATATAAAACAAAATAAAATTAAAAAAAAAAATCTTCCATTGGATTTGGTTGTCACACGGCTGGAAGCACTGAACAAATGAACGCCTGTCGTCTGATTCTGAGATTCTTGATATGAATCATATATGTCTGAACATCATTAATGTCTCACAGTATCAATTTGTTACATCTCTGTCACTCCTACAAAGACTTTGATCAGTTGCTGTGCTTCTTCCTTAAGTGTCAAAAGACACGATCAAGCTAACTATAGCAGCCTCAGCGCGACTGTCTTGACCTCATTTTTTTCTCCTTTAACTTCATTTGAATTTCACACACCCTGTTCCTTGTTCGTTGACCAATCGTCAAACATCTATAATATACAGGAAAGTTCCAAGCCTGGCAGCTTTGACATCTCTTTCTAGAGCCCTGAGCCATCAAAGGGTTCAGGCGGCACAGCTGGGTGTCACATAAGTATTAAACGATGTGAAAACTGTGAAAGCCCTGCCATCATTTGAATTCTTTAAGAAGTAAAAAAAAAAAAAAAAACAGATATATGATTGGAGGGGGAGGGTGGTGCAATAGAAAGATTGAAGAAGGGTTGGGAGAGATGACTCGGATGAGATAAAGAGATATGAGAGATGGTCGGAAAAAATGTGAAAAAGGGGTGGTGAGTGCAAAACACTGTTATGAAAGAAAGCAGTCACTTTTAACTGAAGTGCCTGCTCCTCACATTGGAAAAAAAGTACTAGGTATGAAAAGGACAATTTTGGTGCACAATTTTCATATTGAATTTCTGGCCATTTTTGCATGGACTACACTGAAAACGGTACGTTATGGCAGGCCATAACACAATTTATCGTATTCTATGAAATGAATGTACGTGAAATGTATGTGTGAAAAAAAACAAGAAGATATGTGTTTCAGTGGACTGTGTTACTCTGGAATGAGCTTCTACAATTTCCCCTTTGGTTTCCATTTATCTGATAAGACAGGTACAGATGTTTTCTTCCTGCAGCCTCTTTTTTTTTTTCCAAATGTTGAACTTTGTGTTAACTCACAAAAACAACCAGGGAACAAGTGTCTGTTCTCGGCTCACCCTCCCAACCCTGCTTTTCTTTTCTGTGGTGACTGACAGCGGAGGACACATGTGGTGGCACCCTGAGGGGCTCCAGTGGGTTCATCTCCAGCTTTGATTTCCCAAGTGGTGACACCCCTGGTGCTGGTGGAGGTGCAGGACTGGGAAGCAGCGGGGAGTGTAAGTGGACCATCCTGGCTGATCCAGGGGACACCATCTCCCTGGTCTTCACTGAATTTCAGATGGAGGAGAAGTCTGATTATCTGGAAGTGGAAGGATCGGAATCTCCATCTATCTGGTGAGTGCATCTGTGAGACGTGTGGAAACTAAAGAATTACTGCCTGTTTTGTTTTCACTTTGTAAACGTGGATAAACTGCATTCCGCTTGCTGCACAAGTGCAGAATCACAAATTGCAATTTTCATAGTCATGCATATGCAATCATGACAGGGTCAAGGGAGAGGTGAGTGTTTTGTGCAAAAACATGGAGGTAAATGTGCAGAGAAAGACTGAACGGTCCTGCATTCATTAAAAGTATGTTATTTGTTTTTTTAATTTATTACCCATTTTACTCAAAAAAAGACTTTCTTGAGTACTCAATCACACATGGACGTGACCACTGAGCTGACAAACCTGCAGATGACAAGATGCAGATGATGTGCGGGTGATGACAGATTGACAGATGAATAATCCTGTGTCTTATTAATTGGCTATGTTTTATGAGGTAATATTATCATGAGTTCATGCAGTGATTAGCTACCGCAGCCTCCGTGACGTTTCTAGATCCATATAATTCTTCAGTAATCTTTAATTTGGTGTTTAATAGATGGAGGAGTGTCAGTCCAGTGAAAATCATCATCCTTTGGGAATTGTATATACCCCAGGGGACCATACACATCAGTGCTACACACAACAGATACCACCTATTTTTTCATAGCATAATAATAGTATGATTTTGTTATAGAATGCAGGGTTGATAAATCAACCAATCAATGTTGATTGTTTTGAGGCGTTAAGGGAAGTAATCCATCCATCCATTTCCTTTATCCAGCCATACTTTGTGATTGCTGAGTCTCATTCGCACTCAGCTAAAGACAGCTAAACAGCAGCACACTGGCCCTTTTTCCGTTCCCCTCTCTAGCTTTCCTGAGAGAGAGGCTGAGTAATGTGTCCCCAATATCTGGAGCATCCTGCTGCCCTACTTTATAGAATAGCAAACCATGCAACATTCAGGAGGCTTACCATTCAAAACATCCAAAAATGTGTAGCGAGTCCCAGGTTTACCTTAATATTATGGTGGACGCTCACGTGCATACTGTGACTTGCCATGAAGGAGCTCTCAGTTAGAGATTGTGAAAAGCTGTTTTTAAATACATTGTTATTATTATTATGTGAAATGCAGTCAGAACCTGGGGCTCAAACACAGATTCAGATACGAACATGAACCAATTTTTTCAAAATGCCCTGGCACCAAAAGTTTGTCGGCATGTGTGTGGGATGGTGAGAAGACCAGCATCTGAAACTGGAGGTTCTGTGAAGTGTGAAGTGATGATGGAAGGGAAGGATGGGTAGGGATTTGTAAGTAAGAAGGAGCTTGACTGGGAGCAAGTGATGATGGTGAGTGACAACTCTGGCAGCTGGCAGCTTAGTGAACGGACAAGGCCTGGTCAAAGAACATCCTCAAACAATGGAGACTTAAGGGCAATAGAACTTTTGAATAATGGACCAAAGACATGTTGTTTAAACATTCAACTTGCCCATGTGTCACAGTTTCACCAGGCAAGAAAACATTTCTTGTAGATACCATGCAGCATAGAAGAGTTCCTTTATTTTCTTTGTAAAAACGGTTTGAAGAAAAGCTGCTGGAGTCCAAACAGTGATGGGGCAATGAAAGGTTCCGGGAATAGGTTATATTGCTTGGGTTCAATGATACACACAGTTGTATGAGTGAATGAACCTGGGCCAGCAGATAACTGTGCCTGACGGGATAATGAGAGGCTGGTGAGCAGGTGTGTGTGTGAGAGTCAGTGGACTGGGACCAGTGTGAAAGTCTGTGGAAATGTGGTGGACAGGTGGAGAGCTGCAGGGACTGAATGGCATGGCATGGGAAAGGATGGGTAGCCCGGGCAACGGAGGCTGACATAGACTGTATATTGTCTTATCTTGTGTATTATTGTATTACTATCAGATGTCATAAACAACCTTTAATTGTGTGAATTAGTGGTAATGAGCGAATTACCAGCGAAAGTGTAAATTTCCATTCGGAAAATAAAAACAAAAACACATAAAATAAATCACATCTAAATAATGAAATTATTTTCTGTCGTTGGTTGCATCTGGACCGATTGTCTTCCCTCCTGTACGTGATGTGTACGCGTATGACACATTCTCTTCAGACTATTGAAATATGTCACTATATGTTGTTTGATTGATTGATTAACATTGAATGTTGTTTTTGTTTATCTGATGAAACAGATACACTTTATTTGAGAAGTTTGCATGAGCGTTCATCATCCATCACCTTGACGTTTTGAAAGGAGATAAGATGCTGTTTGTCACTGAATGTCAGGCAAGGGGACGAGTAGACAATTCAGACTCAGCAATTGTCTCATGCCCATAAAGTTCATTGCTTTCACCCCCTCTGTTTTTACGAGTGTCTCTGACTGGCCATTAACTAAATTTTCCCGCATCCTTACACACAGCACAAGTGGCACACAGAGGCGAGTAAACCGACAATTTATACTTGAGGTTTACGGGTACTTAATAGTGATTGACAGCCTGAGAGCCTTGGAATTAGCCAATGGGAACCTTAAATTCCTAAACGCTATTCTCCTGTAAGAGTCTTAAAATATGCATTAACATGAATATGACTGTACTGTACTTGAATGTACAATAATCGCAGGTCATAGCCATAATAGCTAGTGTCTATAAATCCAAAGTACAAAGTAAATTTCAAGTCTGACATGATTCATTTAACTATCATATCATTGTCTGCAGATATGTTTGATATAAGATATTATATATTATTACATCTTACATTATGCCATTGATCTGCACTGAGCTAATTCACCAACCAATTTCCTGAAAAGTGTTTTTGTCCCTCCTTCCCCGCACAAATATTAAAGTACAGAAACACTGAGTAGAAGCAAGAAATTGTTTTTGCTGACAGGTGTGTTTCTTTCTTTTTTTCAGTTAAACATTTCTATCAGATCTCTGCAAATTAGTTTATTGATCGTATTGTCATCTCAGCGGGGGAGGTTGATGTGAGGCTGCACATCGGTTACTGGGAAAAGAATCTGATATTTCTTCAACAAAAGGCAGCAATGAAGTATGAGCAGACCAACAAAAACAGGTCTTTGTTATTCCTCTGACCTTTAATATCACTGAACAGCCCCATTCACAAAGGGCAAAAACAACAAGCGGTAGATTACATGTCAGTCATTATTTCAAATCTGGACACAGAACATAAAAACTGTCTCTGTGGGATGTCATTTCCATTTCACTATGTGAGGTTTATTTCAAATAAATTCTTTTATCCACTTTGTTGCATTTTATCCTTTCAAGTCCTTTCAAAAGCTCAGAAAGTAGACGATGTTGAAAAATAATTTTGATTGGTTCTGTGAATCTGTACAAAGCAACTTCAACAGCAACTAAATGCTTGTCAGAGGGCGATTACAATGATGATTGAAAGAAACAATGAAACATCTTAACTTCAAAGTTTTGTTTATTTTCATGTGTATTACATATGTATTCAGTTACTTTTAGCCTCTCTAGGATTTTACATCTGCTTTGGCAAAGTATGACTATTGTGAGATGTCTCTCAAAGGTATCCTTTTCTTGGCAACACAGAAAGGAAAGGGACACAAACTGTGAAATGGTGGATAGTGATCGACTCAGTGCGTGTTGTACTACTTTCTTGAAGAACCTACGGGCACCAAGAGTCACCAGTTTCATCTTCTATATTGTTTCTGACGAGATGTTTACTTGGGAATGCACAGAGATGGCAGATTCTGCTTTATATACAATATTCTTGCTGTGGTCTTTGGGGTCCAGCTATTGCCCTGTCCTGCCTCACTGCGTAACTGAAAAGCAACGGCAGGTATTTCCATGTGCCCCTTTGACCCTTTGACATACGTGGCCACAGTCTCTGCACACTGGGACTCATTACATGTGTATTTTGATGAGATTGTCGTGATCTCCTCAGCCCCCTCCCCCATTCTATGAAATCAGTTACACGGTTTAACTGGAGCTTTTCTGAGAACTCTCATGTGTCTCATACACCCACTTCAGGATCTACCGACACTCCATGAGAAATCCCAACATGAAGAACAAGTAAACCTGGATGAAACGGCTCATAGAGTACACCCAAATGTAATCTCCATGACAATGAAGGGACAAATAGCCTGAGTCAATCTGCAGTGATAGAAAGCAGCACATTTTTTGTCCTCTTTTCTAACTGGACTTTCTCATCCTTCGTCGTTCAGTATGCAATGAAGGAAACACAAGACGAAAACAACTGCGAGCACTCGCTCACATCTTGTAAAATCAGCCAAGCAACCCTCTCTCTCTTTTCTGTTTCTCATGAACGTCGCTGTGATGGTGGTAAGAAGCTGCTTGTGCTGCAACGTTGCCACGGTTTGAGCAGAGCGGACACAAACAAAAATGCACTGAGAAGCCAGACGCTTTTATAACATATCATCTTCGATCATTTAATGAAATGACACATTCCCTTGGCTTTATCACCTTAGTGCTCATTTACAGTCATTAAATATCTTCATTGAGTAAACCGTGAAATTATTTTGGCATGCAAGTCATCAATTTCTCAGGTCATATTAAACGCTGTTTCTTCGCTGTGCTGCCACTTTGGTGCTCATTTAGGGATCTGCAATTAGTGCAAAGCGCTTTGGATTGCATCCGTTGCATCGCTGTCGCATCTGTGCTGGATGTTCCAGAAATGTTAAGCGCAGGTACCATTTTTACTTTGGCCTGTGCACTCTTATACTTTTTATTAAATGACTGTGAGTCAGCATGCTGGTTGTCACCAATACCTTCACAGGAAATCCTTTATCAGTAGTATCATAACGTGTTTTTCTTTATTTTTACTGTTAACTTTACGTCATGTGTCCTTTCCTCTGCCACATATGTCGCCGTTGAGACGACAGTAAATACACTTCTGCTGGACTTAAATTTGTAACATCACTCCTGTGTTGCCTGGAGGAGAAGTACGAACCCTGGACGGCTGCAGCTTTATTGTTGCTATCAATTTTCTTGTAGTATTCCAGCTGAAATCATGTGATATTTTTCATGTTCCTAAATAGGAAACATGGAAGCAATTTATTCTAAATAGTTGTGAAGGTTGCAGGTCTTCATTGTGTCCTTATTGTAGTGTAATTAACATTTAATCAATGATGAAAAGGTCGACATTTTGTTTGGGTAATCTGCTTTTTACTTTCCTCCAGGAATGGATATTACCCCTGCTATGTGATACATAATTAAGCTTAAAAATATCACAAGATGCTTTTAGTTTATTAAATAATCAGAAATGAAATGCAGACGCCAAAGATTTGTTTTTATTCTTTGAGGTAATAATGGTCTCAACTGGGGCCAGTTGTGCACATCCCAGTGGCACTATTTGATTACTTACACTAATCTTGATTATTGCATATTTCAGTGTGTTTAAGATGTGCTATTTACCCAGAAGTAGAACATAGTCCATGATATCATAACTACGTTGTTAACATTTCATCATGTACATATATTACGGCATGAAATTCCAACGCACTATATGTTAAATCTATTTCATCTAATTCAACTTTAAGGAATCTTCCCAGCAAACACATGAAATTCTAAGAATAATGAGCACTTAACTTAAGAAGTTACGTTTCCAATGGGTTGAATGGTGTAAAACTAGTCTCTGGCAACAGCCAGTTAAAAGCAGATAAAATGGTGACAGTTGTTCTGGCCAACTTTGATATGCAACATCTGTGGAATGTGAAACCTGTTGCCGTCTCCCGCGCATTTGGGCCAAAGGTTATGGTCGCCTACATGTGTCCCAGCTGCAGGGAATCAGCATCTGTGGTCAGCTGTTTGTGTTAGTAGATTTTTGATTGTTTTGTTTTTGATGTATGTATGTATATACAGTATATATATATATATATATATATATATATATAGTCACATACATACAGGTTCAAGTGTTGTAAGTAGATAAACACATGTACAGTACACGGCACACCTCTTTTGTCTTCTATTGAAGGTTTATTGCCACTCCATTGGTGAAATTTGATTAATTGAATTTAACCCTGCAAAATTGTGCTTTGTTTTACAAAGCCAGCTTATCAACAAGTGTTCACGCTCTTATTTTTCTTCCTATCCTCCCTAACAGTGCCCATTTTCTTTCCATTTCTATTTTGTGGCTTCTCATATTTTAGGCTAACTGGAATGAATATTCCAGCGCCCATCATCAGCAACAAAAACTGGCTGCGGCTGCATTTTGTGACAGAGAGCAACCACCGCCACAAAGGCTTCAGGGCTCAGTATCAAGGTAGGACATTTTTACTTCATTTGCACGTTGTAGTAAAGGGACCCCGACTTGAATTTAAGGGGATCATCATAGGAAAAAACAGTCATTACAAAGCATGTTTTTGATCTTTGTTAACTGGATATTAAAGCATTGGAGTAATACTCCTTCTGTAGAGGGCTTTCTCTGTTTCAAACCTTTGACTTCAAAGGACCTTGTTAATCAAATACTAGATAACTGTATATACGTCCCCTCTATAAAAACTCACCTCTGGCAGTTCAATAATCCATTAGTTTGACATTGTTCTCTGGCGGGACTTTAATGTCGGTGTGTATGCTGCATATACTTCACCACAGAGGCTTAAAGCCTGGCCTCAGGCCAGGTATGAAAACTACAACCTCACCATAAACAACTCTATAAAAACTTTCAATAACATGCATGTGGGGCGATTCGCTGTCACTGGACCCATGAAATCAACTGAAGCACAAATCTGAAAACAGTTGACGTTTAAAATATAAGTCTGTGCATCACAGACGCGTATGGGGACGTCATATCAATTCAGTAAATTCTTTTGTATGCTCTGTTGATACTTAAAAAGTTTTCCTGCATTCTCCGGGCGTTCGGATGCAGTCTGGCCTCTGTTGTGTTAAATTATTTAGCCATGAAGTTTTTCAGCTAGTTTCTGATTTTGTTTGGTATTTGCCCCCCAAAGTCTAGAATTATTCTGTTTGGACCAATCAGAGTCCATCCACTGTCTCATACATCAGTGTTGTACAGGAGACAGATAAAATTAAAAACTGATTTTGTTTTCATAGGGTCACTGTTGCGACCTGGACTCAATTCTTTTGAAATAGACGCCCAACAGTGGCAATTACATTGCAATGTTCTTTTATGATCCAGAGAAAGAGAAAACTTGCACTGTATCTTCTCACATCTAATACTGTAACTTCTTTTATCTAATGAACTCTTTCTATTGCTCTCGACCAGTGAAAAGCTCTGGAGAGCTTAAATCCAGAGGGGTAAAATTATTACCAGGAAAGGACAACACTAACAAACTGTCTTTGAGTAAGTCTTTTATTTTTCTTATGCAACTGCTTTCATTGTTTGGATTTTTTTGTTTATGCAAGGCTTGTGTTCTGGGTCTTTGCTCCTTTCTTGTCTCTCCTTTTTTTACTTTGTTGTTTTTCTCTGCATCATTCATTGAAGAACTTAAGCTACAGTACTAGATTTTGCAGAAGTGCAGTCTTCTTCTTTCTGATGACTTATTTCCCCCGCTGCCCCCCGGACTTAATTTGTGGAGGGAAAGTTAGTGAGATATTACCCATATTAGTGGCACACTAAATTTGATAAGTTTCTCATCAAGGTTGAGTGACCACACAGTGGTCAGATGATTTGTGAACACTTCAGACCAAAGTGAAAGCGTTCTAATTGCTTGCAGAGCTCTGTCATCAACATAAATCCAGAGTACAAATCCCTTTAACTTCACAGTGTGCTAAACACCTCAGTGATAACAGGTTGTAATCTTTAAGACCGTACAAGTTATAGATTTGTTGCATGGAGACATTAATAATGCAGAGGGCTTTAAAGGAATTTAAGAGACTATGAGGAGATGCTTCATATGCGTTGTGGATTCACTGCATATAACTGAACCAATAAATGTCTTATAACCCCCAACAATTAACTTCCAAGCTAATGAACTTCTGGGGAGAAAAAAAAAAAAACAATGTTCAAAAGGTCTTTATGTGTGAGTGGGAGGTGTCTTTTTGCTTACATTAATGATATGAACTATGCTGAATGTTTGATGAGTTTCATTTCCAGTGAATGGCTCACAGATCATAAAGGGAGGGGAGATAAGGTTATTAAAGTCTGAGCACAGAAGAGCATTGAAGTGTTTACCCACTTCCAAGACTCTACTGTACCTTTCAACAAACGTTACCTTATCTATAAACCTTTATTTGATATACTTGAACTTTTATGTACAGGTCAACTAGTAGATGAAGGTTATTTAATCCCCCTCATCTCTTTCGGCTACAGTTTGTTTAGCTCAGGTAAGGGATTTGCATTTACACTTGGCGCTCATCGAATGTGTCAAGTGTTCAGGAATTCACCACCTAACACCTGCCATGATTTCTTGAACTAGCTGCTGGTTCACCTATATTGTATCAAACTTAACTCCAGAGCAAAAAAAAATGTTTTTTCACCGCAGTCGTTGTTTGTTGGAAGTATTACATTGAATATGCTTCTCTCACAGATATATTCATGCGTTTCCTTCTCTCTCAGTGAATGAAGGAGGAATCAAGCAGGTGTCTAATTACTGCCCTGACCCCGGGGAGCCGGAGAACGGCAAACGGACCGGCTCCGACTTCAGGTGAGTGGATGCAGCAGAAGTGCATGTGATGTTGAACCCATTGATTTCTCCCTGAGAGCAAATTGACAGACAAAAAATGAATACATACAATTTTACCAGAGATGCCACGAACCTACCAAGAACCCTTTAAATAATGGAGGCGATCCATGCCTAAGCCTCCATGTTTTGTATGATTTCTGAGTGCATTTGTAATATTCTGATTTTAATTTTACTTTTGTACGTTTAAAGCAAGGTGCAAGGTGCAGTGTTAACAACTAATTAAAGGCATGACATAAATAATGAATGGAGTATTTCATCAAGAGTAATTTTGAAGGATAGATTGCTTTTTCAGGTGTTAATGGTGTTTGCTCTCTCCTCAGCATCGGAGCAATTGCTCAATTTACCTGTGATGAAGACCATGTGCTCCAGGGGTCCAAAACGATTACCTGCCAGCGCGTTGCCGAAGTCTTTGCTGCTTGGAGCGACCACAGGCCTGTGTGCAAGGGTGAGAGATGCTTCTGAGGAGATAATATAACAGTTTGATTAAGGCATCGCCTCTGGATATCGGGTCTGTATAGACAGAGAGACGTTTGTCTTTGTTACTTATGTATAAAGCTTCTGTTGCCTTTCTCTAAGTTCTATTCCAAAATACCCTGCTGAGTTTTCTGTGTTTCATAATACCTGCAGCACCTTTTAGAATGTGATTAATGGAAATGTAGCTAGCTCACTCCACTTGTGCCAACAGTATATTACCCTTCTGTTACATTACAATGCAGAAGTTATAACTCTACTTTCAGAGTGACTATTTTATCAATACGTGTTATACATTTAAAAGTTGTAGGTATTGCCCTTTTGGTAGTAATGGTGTCTGCAGTTTGGTCATAGATATTGCAATAAAAAAAAAAAAGTTTGGAATATGAACTTTAACAGTACTTCCATTTTCTAATTTTCTCTGATTATGCTGCAGTGAAAACATGTGGTTCAAATTTACAAGGACCTTCAGGAACGTTTACGTCCCCTAACTTCCCAATCCAATATGAAAGTAACTCCCAGTGTGTGTGGATCATCACTGCCAGTGATCCAAACAAGGTTGGTAAATTATTATCATATCAAGTGACATCATTCATGTAACGGCTGCTCTAAAAACACATACTGTACAATATACATGCACTTGCATATACTCTTCTACTCATACTCTCTTGCAGAATATTGATTTAGGTGTGATGTTATATGTACTTAAAGCTCTACAATCAGCATTAGTGAACAAACAGTGATGTTTTAACTACTGTATGTGCAGTGTTTTTGTGGAGGCAGAAATCGGTCCAACAGTCTGTTTCACCCTGGAAATGTTCAGGGGCTGGATGTTGTTCATTCAATTACAAGACACAGATCAGAGGTTCATACAAAAGCTTTTATGTCGCCATTGTTCAGTCGCAGTTGGTGTAGCTTCTGTACTTCAACCTCACTCATGTGAACAGCTCTCCCTGGAATATAAGCGGTCTCCTACTGTCTTGTCAGCCAGAAAATTAGCCCATTTATACACGATAAAAGTAGTCCAGTTAATTCTATACTGTAAATACTACTTGTTAAATGGAGTTTTATATATTCATTCATTCATTCATTCATTCATCTTCTCCTGATGGCTCTGGTTACGGATCGCGGTTGCTGGAGCAGATCCCAGCTGTCAATGGGTGAACATCCGGTACACCGTGGACGAGTCGCCAGCTCATCGCAGGGCCACATGAAGCACAGACAACCATTCACACACACATTCACACCTACTTGCAATTTAGAGTGGTCGATTAATCTCACGCACAGGTTTGTTTGAGAGAAAACGTAATTAATTGATGTAAGTTGTTGTACATTTTAGTACATGCAGCTTGCAGCCAGTGGCAGGAGCATTGGTAGATTTTATTCCAGAAAGACACCAGTTCAATATAAAGAAAACAGATATCAATAATTCAGGCTTTTTATAGAAGGTCCCTCAAATCATTTCCCCTACCTTCCACTGATTGAACTGTCCACTTTTTGTTTATAAAACCTCTCATCCTTGCCATATCTTGGTATAACATCCCCCACCTGTGTACACATGTATGCATATGCATGCATTTATTTTCCAACAAATTCCCAAGTTGGGAAAAGGCCACATAAAATATAAATATTTTCACAACTGTCTCTCATTAATGTAGGTTCCGCCCTCACTGGAGTTTGACACTGGCAGCTGAGCAGTGTCCTTGATTCATCTGGGAAAACAGCAATTGAGAGAACTAATGATTGAATGAGCCCAGCATTTCCCCAAAGTGAAGAGGTCAAATTTGTTATCCTAATGGCCATTACTCCTCCAGCATGCTCACATTGGTTTTCTGTCCAGTGAGTCATATACACACAGACACCAGCATAGTTTATTTATTGTTTATTAGCGCAGCAGAACTAACACTCATTCAAAAAGCGCCAGGTCTGGCAAGTGTGGCAGCACTGTGCCACGATGGACCCTCCAAGTCAAACCAGCCGTTGAGTTGGCAGTGAATGTTGATCCATTAGTGTTATTATGGTAATTATGCACACACTGTAATGAGGCTTTTATAAATGATTATTGTGCTGACATTGTCCTCCTCCTGACTGGGGGAAGAATTGCTTCGGGTGAGAACATGGCCGTCATATGTTTTAGTTAGCAGACCTGACATTCATATCATTAAAACAGGACTCTGTTCCATCAAAAAATCATGCTAATGTGGGTTTGTTACCTGTGATAAGGAAGATTCTTGTACCACAGTCTGTTTGCGGGACAACATTGAATCTAGTGAATTTCACGGAACGTAGGTGATGGATGTAACCTGGGCTGAGAAGGAAACACATGTATAAGATCGGTTTGACGTGTTGCTTTGAAAGTATCATTTTAAGTATTTCTAATCATCTGCGTCCTCTGTTCCCTTTTGCCAGCTAAAAAACAAGCAGCCCCCCTAGTGTAAGTCCGGATGCAGGTTTACTGTGAAAGGTGTCTAAGTCTCTCCAGGAGCTGTCAGAATACTTATACCACCAAACACGCCAATGACGCAGTTTGCTGACGGGCCCACAATTGCAATTGTACTTGCAGATGCATTGCAACTGTATTCAGTAAAGAAGAGCATTCAACCTTGAAGCTGTGAATCAGAAATATATTCTATATGTATATACTTTAACATTGTGTAGTGATTATAATGCATCCTCGTGCATTATTTTTCTAAATATATGAAACAATTTTCATCTGCTGGAAAATGTGTCACAATTGTATTCATTTGTCTCTGCAATTCAATTGTCTACACAATAACATTCACTTGTCTTTGTCATTGCTACAATTGAATATTTGTATATTCCCTTTTTCTCCCTGTGAGATAATGTAAAGATATGCTGCTGTCAGGTTGCATGTTACTTTCAAAGATATCTGTTGCATGGCCCTGCATAGTGGACCTACAGTAGTTGTCAAAGTTACAGTAGTTAAAGATCTGATGTGATCTGATGAGTTGTTTGCCTTAATGTTTTCTCCTTATTTTTTATGCTGATATCCGTGTACCTCTTTAAACTGTTGTGCAGCTATCTGGACTGTCAGATAGTGGGGAAAAAAAAAATGTCGTGAGCATTTTGTGCTTCCAGTCAGCAGTTGTCTTCCTTCTGACAGTTAATTCATCGCATGCACTGTAGAATCATCTGAAATTACTGCTAATCTGATTTGCCAAATTAATACTATGAATTAAGATAAACTGATGTTCTCCACTATCATCAAAACACCAAATGAAGCAATAATTGTGAGGGAAATTGTGCTCATGCCTCCACCGACTAATGAGGATTTAATGCAGAGCAGTTGTATTATTCTGTATTAGTTTCAGACAGATATTCATAGATGTATAGATTCACAGAAAATTCATGGATCGATGGATTAAAACTGCTTAATTTGTGCACCAATGGTTAAAGCAGAATGTGAAAACCATCTTTTCTCATAATACAGGTTATTCAGATCAACTTTGAGGAGTTTGACTTAGAGATTGGCTACGACTCACTTACTATCGGTGATGGAGGAGAAGTAGGTGATTCTAAAACAATAATACAAGTGTAAGTATTACATGAAATACTTCATTGGATATATTTTATAATTTGTACATAATTATACATAGACATAATTATAGATAGAAAGAATCTGTAGAACTACCTCTGTGTCCTGAGATAATGTCTGGACTTTTTTGTTTGACTCCAGACTAACTGGGAGCTTCGTCCCAGACTTGATTGTCAGCATGTCCCATCAGATGTGGCTTCACCTCCAGTCTGATGAGAGCGTGGGCTCTATCGGTTTCAAGATCAACTATAAAGGTACGTTGAGCCTCTGCTTTCATGGCTGTGACCGTCTCCGTCAGTAAAGCAGTTATTTTTTATGTCTGCCTTTCATTTTATCCTTCGATTTAGCGGTGTGGCTGTTGCTCACCCTCCTTTTAAAAACAGCAGAACTTCATCTGAACCTTTACAGATAATGCTCAAGACAGATAGTAAAAAGTGAAAGTATTGTACTTGGCTTGTCCTGAAACACTTCTTTTTCACTCCTTTCCCCATTTCCATTCCACTCCCTTTCTCCCCCTTCCCTCTCATCCTGCACAGAAATTGACAAGGAGAGTTGTGGCGATCCCGGTACACCTTTGTACGGCTACCAGGAGGGAAATGGCTTTTTAAATGGAGACGTTCTCCGCTTTGAATGCCAGTTTGGATTTGAGCTCATTGGTGAACGAATGATAACTTGCCAGAACAACAATCAGTGGTCGGCTAATATCCCCATCTGCATATGTGAGTCCACTTCATCCTTTTTTCATGGCAGTGAATGAAGCAATTACGTATGTGCTTGTATAGTTTAGAATAGCAGAGCTCGTGAAGACATGAGAGTATTGTTGAATGACTATGCAGTGTGTCGAACAGTGATCCGCCATATTTCGTAGCATGTAGCTGCCTTGCTATGTTAATATGATAGAGTGCACATAGTCATATCATGCTGTGAAGAAAAGAAACTTGCATATCTATATTGTCCTTTTCCTAACGCCCTAAATCCTTTCTGTGAGTTTCACTAACCTATTTCCATAACTGATTTTTTTCTTTGCAAGTAAACTGTGTCCATTGGGACTTTGTGCAAAATCCTGCACACCCATAATCCTGCATGACTTTATTTTTATGCACTAACTCGTTTCCATCCCACTTACAGTCTCATGTCTCTTTGCCTACTCAGCACCAATGGGAGCAGTGGTTTCTCCCCAGTTAGTCATACAGAGCTCACCGTTTTACACTGAGTGGGTTTTTAAATGTTTTTAGACAATGTCTTTTGACGATTATTAATCACGTTCTTACATCTCCCACAGTCCCCTGTTTTTCGAACTTCACTGCTCCGATGGGGACTGTGTTGTCTCCCGACTATCCCGAAGGGTATGGGAACAACCTCAACTGCGTGTGGTTGATTATCTCAGAACCTGGCTCCAGAATCCACCTGGCCTTCAATGACTTTGATCTGGAGCCACCTTATGACTTCCTTACTATCAAAGATGGAGACCAGTCGGGTGCCTCAATACTTGGTCGTTTTTCAGGGGCTGAAGTTCCTTCCCACCTAACGTCCAATAGTAATGTCCTGCAGCTAGAGTTTCAGGCTGATCACTCCATGTCTGGACGAGGCTTCAACATCACGTATAGCAGTAAGCATTTACTTGATCTTAAGTCAATTAAGATCAATTCTGAATAAATAATAAGAAAATGTTAAATTCATTATTGATTGATTAATTAAGATTATTATATTAAATTATCTATCTATCTATCTATCTATCTGTCTGTCTGTCTGTCTGTCTGTCTGTCTGTCTGTCTGTCTGTCTGTCTGTCTGTCTGTCTGTCTGTCTGTCTGTCTGTCTGTCTGTCTGTCTGTCTGTCTGTCTATCTATCTATCTATCTATCTATCTATCTATCTATCTATCTATCTATCTATCTATCTATCTATCTATCTATCTATCTATCTATCTATCTATCTATCTATCTATCTATCTATCTATCTATCTATCTATCTATCTATCTATCTATCTATCTATCTAAGCAGTTTGTCTTTTGTGTCACACTGCCAAACACAATGTTAAATTTTCTTCTCCTGGGCAGAGGGACAGCAAGCAATGAAAACAGAGGGTATTGTGACCATTGGGTGTCGAGAATGCACATCTGTGGAGTCTTTCTCCTTCATACAGACAACAACATCCTGTTTCTCCCTACTCTTTAACGAAACCATTCAAACAGCTGCATTTGTCACCAAGTCTTGTTCTTTTCCCTCTTATTTCTAAGCTTTTGGGCGTAATGAGTGCCCTGACCCTGGTATACCGTTGAACGCCAGGCGCTTTGGGGACAGTTTCCAACTGGGCAGTTCCATCTCTGTAGTTTGCGAACAAGGCTTTATCAAGACGCAGGGGGCTGACACCATTACGTGCCATCTGGAGGAAGGCAAGGTGATGTGGAGCGGACTCATTCCCAAATGTGAAGGTACTGAAAAGGCAGAATAAGTGTGTTTTGTTTGTCGCAGCCAACAGCCACATTGAATTTTGGAGTTTTTTGTGTGTTACTACAAAGACTATTGAGCTGTATCATTTTTACATTCATTTTCTCTCCCATTGTCACCTCTCCTTACTTTTATTCTCACATCTTTGATCTATTTATCTCTCGCATGTACCTACATTCTCTCTCCATTCTCCATTCCTCCTCTCTAGCGCCTTGTGGGGGCCACTATTCAGGGCCATCTGGTGTCATCCTCTCCCCGGGGTGGCCTGGCTACTACAAAGACTCTCTGAGTTGTGAGTGGGTCATTGAGGCTGAGCCAGGACACTCCATCAAGATCAGCTTTGACAGGTCTGTAGACAGTGCAACAAGATACACACACACACACACACACACACACACACACACACACAAAACCATAACGTTTAGTTTATGTTTGTGTCCCTGTAGAGAAACAAAGTGCTCAGCTATTCTTTTTTGTATCCTTCATTCCTCCTTTACTTAAATGAATCTTTTCATTTGTGTAATTAAATCTGTTTTCTGGTGCGTTACAGTCAACCTATCTTCTTCCTTTATAGGCTGTTAGTTTGTATTAAAACAGTGAGTTCTGGAATTTTTTCTCTTTGTTGTTTTCCTCCACATTATTGATAGTGAAACAAAACTGTTCTTGTTGACTGAAATTTATTTGGTCGGCCTTGATACTTATACTAATTAACGTAATTCAGTGCCACTGTTATAAATCCTCTGCTGTGTGGATTATGAAGGGCCTCTTTGTGAATGTGTGTGAAAGTGGTGTTGATTCATTTTGCAGGTTATTTTTTGTAAGCCTGTAATTTGTGGTGCTGTTGAAAATGTACTGAGATATATTTTTATTCAAGTTTACCCTACAAATTGGCAAGTCATTGTTTTCTTGTTAAAACCTTTTTTCTCTGTACACAGAGTAATTGCAATGGCTGATCTACTTCTAATTATTTGTATTGTTTTGTCCATTGTGGAATGTTTTTTTTCCTCGTGTAGGTTTCAAACTGAGCTCAGCTATGACTTCCTGGAGGTGCATGACGGCCCCAACCTTCTTTCTCCTCTTGTTGGCTCGTTCAACGGCACCCAGGTTCCTCAGTTCCTGTTTAGTAGCAGTAACTTCCTGTATCTGCTTTTCACCACTGACAACAGTAGATCGAACAGCGGCTTCAAGATCTTCTATGAAGGTGAGACAGTCTATTTGCCTTGACTTAACTTATGTTGAGCTGTATTTGCTGAAGTCAGATCAGTTTTTTTCAAACTAATTAATATTAATATCATGCGGCTGATGTATGTTATCTGTAATACCAAATGCCAACTGTGGGGGAAACTACATGTACATGTACACATCTACATGTGCCTATAAAGTCTGTAAAGTCTGATGAGCTCTATGAGTATTTATAGGGTTTACACTGTGGTAACTGTCACAGAGATCAGAAGACATGCAGTACTATGGGGTCATACATCTGTTACTGACTGAAGTCAGACCAGGTGCCTTTGGCTCTTAATGTTTCACTGTTCTGATGATGAGGCTATGAAAAAGCAATAACAGTAATATCAAATTAGTGAGTTAATTGCAATCTGCATACCTTATTGCTGCAATGCTTCGGGGAAAACTATTTCATTTGTAAAATTGGATAAAGTTGTAGTGAATTATGTTATAATTAAACTGGGACACAGAAATACTGAATTATTATCACTGTTTAGGTAACTTAGACCCATCCAGCTGCTCAAAAACAAATAATACACCTGTATGCCCCTTTTTTTTTTAATGATTTCTGACTGCAGCGACAGGCTCAGGGATGCACACGCACTTTTTATTCTCCTAATTCTTGCACCCTAGAGGCCAGCATTGGAAAGGAGGAATGAATGCTACACATCATGTTCAGCAATATACATGAGTGTTTTCATAGAAAAAAAACCAATCTATATAACTCAAGGCAAGCATGACAAGTTATCTACAGAGGCCTTCTGGTAAAGAGAGGAACAGTAGCCATGTCACGCATAAACAAGCCCAGGCTTTTATCCACATGAGTAATGATAATCAACAATTATTGATAACTGACAAATCAAATATTATATTCAGTCAGGCTCAAGGCTGCATTGTGTTATATAATAATATAATATATTTCCATATTAGAGACAGAGAGATTTGCATATCAGACAAATAACACTGGTATTTGCAGTGACAGTTTTTAGCAAAATAATGTGATGTAACTTTATGCGGTTTAACTGTTGATAGACAGCTGATGATCAGGATGCTCTTTGCTGACATCCATTAAGTCCTTAAAGTCAGAAACTACTGCAGGAACAGAACTTGGAGTTGGCTTTGGACACCAGAGAGAAAGGAAAACATGACAGCCATTTATACACACGCATCTCTTTATATCTACTCGGAATTTGTGCTTTTACAAACAAAATATGTCTCCCATTCAGGGCCTTTTCAGAGTCAGTGTAACCTAGTGTCCTTAATAATTCATGTGTTATCACCACAAACCATTGCTCATGTGTCCTGGTCAGTCCTGATTTGTGAAAATGCAAATGCACTTAAACCACTTTTGCACATTTGACATAAAAAATATATATATATCTCACTTTCTCCAACTTTCCAGATCCGTTATTTGAGTAATAATGTGCAAGGTTTGCACACCTGCGTTTTGCAGGGAACGACAGATGACTGTCCAGTTTGCATTCTAAAGACTTGCATGGTCGACCAATTACAATCCCTTTGCTCCATGATAAGACTGAACATGTCCCAAATCCACATGTGCCATGTGGTAATTACCATTTAAATTGGGCACAGAATGTCAAAAGCCTCCAGCAGCTGGGAGGATGCACAGATGGACACCCAGTTGGACACTGATGTTTCTCCAATAATGTAAGAAAGATTCTGCCAAACTGAAATTAATCATCAAATGCTAAAATGGAATGGCACTGTAATTATTAGAATTCATAAGAGTGGCCTGCTCATCAATTTTCTGATATCTGCTGGCACAACTGTTGCAATGGGCAAGAGGATTTTCCTGTGTTGTACATATTTTTAGCACATTGCAAGCAAATCCACTTGGACAATGTCCAAATAGCAGCGCTGGTAATCACCAGGAATAATGAGGGAATCTCCATTCAGTTAGTATCGCCGAAGATTACGAGTGAGCTGTTCAATCTTACTTTTTAAACATGCCAGGAAATGAAAAAATGTATTTGTAGAAAGCAGAAGTGGTGGTACATACACATAGAAAATTAGCCACAATCCTCCTCCTAACATTTCTACCAGTCGCTGTCCCTGCTGCCTAGAATGTGAACTACAGCTCTCAGTGCTTAGATCTGTGTGGAAAAATAGGGGTTGAGTAGGGGTTCCTTCATGAAGGAAGAAGGGAGAATTAGAGTGATTGTTTCTATCACTTTTTACAATTTATGTCCTCTGTGCTGTACCTTTGTTGAAGGAATGTAGAAATTATAGTGATTGCAAATATTGAATTATCATTTCATGTTTCATGAGTGACGTCTGCATACCCTTGTAGCTCCACTGTCATATTTTATCTGCATAAATGAGAGGAATTCTTTTACTGTATGAATATTTAAACGTAACGTGATTTAATGACGACCTGACAGAGGAGAAAGATATATGCAGGTCACCTCAACAGAAGTAATTATAAATATAACAGGTACAAACCATATTCATGTTCGGTGCATGAGCTCAATTAGCGAGTGAATTCCAGGCTTCAAAAAATGGAGGAACATCTGTTGAGTGACAGGCTATACAAACGCTCAGCATGAATAAAACTCAGCATGCACATCTTAGATATAGTGCAGAATGTCTCAAGTGGTTTTAATCAGCGATGCGTAGTTGTATCTTGATATCCCTCAAGATGCCGAAGTAATGAACCAAAGCCCCTTTCACGATATGAAACGATATGACAGAATGTCTTTAATACATTCCAAGTTTTGTTTTTTTTTCCAGTACGTATTTGTGCCACCACCTGTAGTTCACATTGAGCAAGTAATAAGTTATAAATTAAGTATAAGTTAAGAAACTGAGTTTTGTAGTTAACGTACATCTACTGATCTAAAGCATTTATATCATATGCGTCTGTCAGTCTTCCAAAGCCTTGTAGCAAATTTTGTGTTGATGCCATGAATAAGAAAAACATATACTGTATGTATATGTATTTCATATATTTAATTTCATTCCATGAATTTAGTATGTTCAGCTAAATGAATATGTGTAATTCCAGGTCGTGTTTGGGGTTCCAACCCTTTTCGAACCCCCCTGCCCTCTCCAAAAAAAAGAAATAGATAGATAGATAGACAGATAGATAGATAGACAAACAAACAAACAATGATAAACAATGGATCATGTTTTCTTTGGTTTGAAACCTGATTAGAAATGTACTCTCCATGTAACGAGGCAATAATGGCCTATATTTTGATTAAGTGTACTTTGTCTTGTACTTTAATTACAAGACAGTAAAAAATGATGCTAAGTACACCGAACGTATTCAACTAGATTTGACTCATTTCATTTCATTTTTTTTCTAGTTGTCACATTAGACACATACTCCTGTATGGATCCTGGTATCCCAGTTAATGGTGCGCGGTTAAGCCATGACCTCTCCATCGGATCGACAGTATCCTTCCAGTGTGATCCAGGATATAGGCTGAGCCACGACGATCCACTGATTTGTGAGAAGAACCACTTTTGGAGCCACCCTCTGCCTACTTGTGATGGTATGTATACATGCATGTTGACAACAGATTGTGTATCACAGCTTTAGAAAGAGACAGTCCTCCTCCTTAGGTTAGCGTTCACATAGAGGATATTTCTGGGATACATTATATGGTGTGAAGACTCAATTCAGTTTTGCAATTTTAAATCCTGAGTCAAAAAGAGTAAGACTTGTGCAGGTCTCATGTCTGGTGCCTGAAGTTACTTTTCCAGTGCAATTATTCAAATTGTGTTGATTGTACTCCCAGCAGCAGCTCATACTCCTTTAACTCCTCTCGTGGCTTCAGCAAACAAACTCACAATGTGGTGAGCAAAAAAAAAAATCACTTCACTGAAAAGGAAAAGGAAGAACTACTAATAGAATTGTGCTGTTACTCACAATTAAGAATATCCAAACCGACCAGTGAAATCCAGGCCGAAGAAGCAGCTTATTTATTTTCCTTGAAATAAAATTCCACCTCATGCTGCACTGGAACTTAATGTCCTTCTCCGGTGGCGCAACCTGATGTACTAATCCAAAGTGAAAGCTGATTTGTTTGTTCCATAGCATGATAAAATTCCTAACAAACTTCATTTGTCATGATTTTTTTAACATTTTGGGATCAGGGAGAGTTTCACGTGTTCCAGTCATAGTGCTGAACTCCAATAACACTTGTTGGACAATTAAAATGTTTGATAGCACATTCACCCACTGACACACAGTCACACACTGTTGGCCAGTAGCTGTGAAATGTGAAATGTGTGAAGTGTCTTCTTAAAGATACTTGGCTTTCAAATTGTAGATAGTCTTTCAAGTTTTTGTTGAGTCTGATGCATCAACTTTATGACACCAGTCTAAAGGAATTTAAATAATTTGACTCAAATCCATTTTTCTGGAATGTACGCTTACATTTTTAATGCATAAAGAATACATGCATGCATCAAACTTTAATGAACAAATGAACTGAAACATTTGTTTTCCATTATGGCTGTAACCAAAAATGTCAGCACCACTTGTGTGTCTCCAATCTCTCTCCTTGATGGCTGCCGTCTACTGATGTAGGCTGTGGTTTAGGATGTGTTGGTGGTTGTCCAATCATCGGAAGGTTCATAGTTCAAATCCCAGCTCCTCCTGGTGAATATGTAATAGCTGTTGGGCTCTTGGTGTAGCTAGTTGTAAACTGGTGAAAAGGCAACACTGTAAAGTACAATGAGTTCTGTTGAGGTAGAGAAGCGCTATAAAAATGCAGCCATTTATGCATCCTACATAAAACCTGCCTTCTTGTGGTTTACCAATGAAAATGATAAGTGATAGCCCGTGAGAAGTGGCTAAATAAATGTGCCACTAGATTTCATCAGGCTCTTTTATTGCTTTACTTATTGTCTAGCCGAAACATAAAACATGGCCTTGTCGGCTGGAGGCAATGACACTGACATAACTTACTAGTGGCTAGCCACAGCGTGTCTGTCGGCAGAGACTCATAAGCAAGCATATGCTTGTCAAGTGGTGTTATTCAATAGTTAAACTGAGCCCCTGTGTGAATAGCTTGGGGTGCTGTGAATCATGTAATACTGGAGACGGATTTTCTCCACTTTCAAGCACAAAGTTCAGCATGTTTCTGATAGTTTTGAGATTGTATATAATTGCTCTCGCTGGGCAGTATTTGTGGCGTTTTGCTTTCTTGTGCTGTTTAGAAGCCTGCCAACAGACAATACGGTTGATTTTTTTTTTTTTTTTTTTGCAGTGTACAAACTATAAATGATGTCCCTCAGCCCATTCAGCTAAAAGTGAATAAAAAAATAAAACGCGCCAGGGTTTGGGGGAAATGCAATGTTGCACAGATGAAACAGTGTAGTGGACTACCTACCTACCACCTTCATCCCATTGGCTGTTCTGAAAATTAATTTCATATCTTGGACCTTATTCCTGTCGAGGTGTGAGCCAGACTGGTTCCAAATGCCTTGGCCTGCTGCCTATGGTGCCTCTAAATTATATGCTTTGCCAAGTGTACTCATACAGTTTTAATGACTTTATGTAATTTTGGCTCATTAATAAAATATTTGATATAATTTTGTTGGTGGGTAAGGATTCAAGCCTTGATGTGTTGTGCTCACTTGAGGGCCCAGGGGGGAAAGGAGTGAGGATAAGAGGAGGGGGATGTGTGCAGCTGTGAAGCCTCAGGCATCTCAGTGATCCTCCAAAACATCATCTGACATTCATTACTTTGAAAATATGTACATGCACAAGAGTTCTACTTCCAATATTTGACCACACTGTTTTGTGAAAAGCATCCAGGCACTTGGCTGTGGAGCCAACCACTTTAGCCAACCAGCACAAAACATATTAATACACGTTAATATCTGTTGCTGTCTGAGTTTTCGTTAAAATACACTGATTTACAAAATGGGAGCACTTTGAAGCAATTTCCGTCTCAGGCTTGACCTCTGAGGGTAGAGCTGTATCTCATCAGCTTCCCTTGATGAAACAAGGAGCTGTCTGGAGATGTCATTAGTCGCATTTATCATCTGTAAACTCTTGGTTTATCTCCTTAAACTGACAGAGGAAGTGGAAAAAATGTATTGTAAATTAATTTCATGTAATATCAGTTTTCTGACAGCCTTTTTCCAGTTCTAAGCTGTCAAATGAAAGGATGTATGGTGAAAAAGCTGAATGAATTATTTATTTATTGTCCTTTTTGGTTTGCAGAGAGGGAGGGGGGGGGAAACATTGTGTTGGCAAAATTACAGGTACTCATAAAAATTGCAGGATACAGTGTGATAAGACTCAAGTGCAATATTCATTTAAATCACTCTTTTGTCTTCAGGTGAAAGATATATTGGTTCTTTTTTTCAGATGAAACCCTTTTCCAGCTCTCATACTCATACTGTGATCTCTTTTTTTATTCAGCATCATGTGGAGGAGATATCAGAGGACCTGGAGGTATTATCCTTTCACCTGGCTTTCCAGAACTGTATCCCAGCTCCCTAAACTGCACATGGACTATAGAAGTCAGCCATGGAAAAGGTTGGGAATGCTTTTGTAAATGCTGAAAACAACTGTTACAACTGTGTGTGTGTGTGTGTGTGTGTGTGTGTGTGTGTGTGTGCGTGTGTGCGTGTGCGTGTATGTGTGTGACAAACAGATGAAATCGACTGCACCTTTTTAGAGATAAAACTGATAAAAGATAAATCAGATAGATGTTGTGTTGTATGACACACAGCACTCCATAGAAAAAAATGAATAATAATAATAAATAAAACAATAACTGTCCAGTTAGTTTTCTGTTGGTAGAACCCCC